>CAUYPK010108877.1:0-32112 GCA_963574355.1 Loris lydekkerianus
TATGTGTGTGTGTATATATATATATGTATGTGTGTGTATGTGTATATGTATGCAGTTTTCAGAATTTCAATGTATATAAAGATATTTTTCTTGGTCTTCATGGCTAGAAGTAAAAAAGAAAAAGCAATATGTAGGGCAGCACCCATCACTCAGTGCATAGGGCTCTGGCCACATACACCTGGGCTGGCAGGTTTGAACCTAGCTCAGGCCAGCTAAAACAACAATGACAACTGCAAAAAAAAAAAAAAAAAAAAAAGGCAATATGTAGATAAATGCTCATGTGGCAAAGGCACTCAATGCCAAAGGGGAAAAAAAATTACAAAACCCATGGGATAGATACAGACTCTCACTTTGTTGCCCTCGGTAGAGTGCCGTGGCATCACAGCTCACAGCAACCTCCAGCTCTTGGGATTAGGCGATTCTTTTGCCTCAGCCTCCCAAGTAGCTGAGATTACAGGTGCCCACCATAATACCCGGCTATTTGGGATAAGTTTTCTATGGTTAAATTTGCAGCTTAAGTGTTGGAAAGTTCATTTTTCATTCATTCATTCATCCATTCAATCATTCATTCAAGTAGTATCTATACAGTATGTATCAGGTAATATATTAGGCACTGGGTATGGTTGGTAAATAAGACTGATATGGTCTATTCCCTCAACGCAAATCACATTCTATCAGGAGAAGTAAAATTTCCTGTTCCTGATGAGATATCACAGTTACACCCAGTAGGATATTCTTTCCCTTATACCTTCCTTAGAAAAAAGATACTCATTCTAGGGTACCTCTGATAAGGATTAGGAGAATGTCACCACATTTTATCTAGTTCCAGATGCAATCTTCCCCTCTAGTCAACCAGGAAAAGTTGAGTAGAGAAAAACATGGTAGTTGATTTCAGAGGTTACTCAACCCTGCCTGAGTCTAATAATGAGGATTGAGGTGGATGGATTATAAGAACACAGGACATAGGACCTTAAATAGATCCAGAGATCAGTTTTTTCAATCAACAGCTGATAACAGTAAAAGCAATTAATGTAACCTGTTTCTGTGTACCCTCAATGAATCCCCAACAATAAAAGGAAAAAAAAAAAAAGTAAAGATGCCGTGGTCAATCCCCTCTAAAACCTGCCATTGGGAAATGTATGTCACCAGTGTAACAGGCTTACTTTATGACTAGACATTTGAGCTCTTAAAGTCTTACATTTTCATTGTGCCTCTAAGGAATTCCCAGAAAGACGGGTCCTAGAAGATCTTTTTCTGGAGAATTCTTTGGTTTTAAGACCAGGTGTATTAGTCTGCTTGTGCTGCTGTAAGAAAGCACCATAGAGTTGGTGGCTTAAACCACAGACATTTATTTCCCACAGTTGTGAGAAGTCCACAATCAAGGTGCTGGCTGATTCAGCACCTGGCCAGGGCTCCCCTCTTGACTCCTAGAGGGCCACATTCTCACTAAGTACATCCAGGGCAGAGAGAGAGTTATTTCTCTCTATTTCTCTTCTTATAAAGCCACTAATCCCATCATGAAAGCCCCATTCTCATGAACTCATCAAATCCTAATTTGGGCTCATTTTCCAAATATCCTCACTGGGGCTCAGAGCTTCAGTATGTGAATTTGGGGGAGAGAGAACACTATTCATTCCACAGTACCAGGTGATGCTACCAACTTGGAGGAGTTTAAATATTTCTTTTCTCAGACTATCCCATGATTCTTATTTATTTTTACCTTTTCTGTCAATGTAAGTGAGGTCCTGCTAGGTACATTTAATTAGGCTTCAGTAAGAGACAGGATTTCATAACTTCTCAAATCTGATAGAACAATCAGTTCAGAGACTAGGGAAATATTACTGGCCCAGAACAGATAACTTACTGTATTCTATCTAGCTGATGTTTAATTTGTTTATCAGCCAAAGGATGCTTGAAATCTCTGAGAGAAATGTAAGTTTCTCATAAATGGTATTATTTCACACTTCTAAATAATGAAGTGCCTATAAGTACTGAGTTGTCACATCTTACCGTCAGAGCAGTGGTTCACGTGCAGGGAGCAGCTCAGGGGCTGCTGCCACTCTGTAACACAGCACCGTGACAGCACCTGGTACCAGGCCTGCCTCTGCAGCACATTAGCTGTGTGACCTGGGGCAAGTCATTTTACTCTCCTGAGTCTGGCTCCTGATTTGCAAACTGGAATGATGAAAACAGCCCCTACACATCTGACAAGCACCCTAAAAGAGGCCCACACCACGGCTCCATACGTGGAAGGGATAATACTATGTCATTCTGAGATGATGACACTGTCATGATCATACCTGAAATTCGACATCCGGAGATCGTTTAAGGCCTTAGTTTTTAAGAGTTACCATAAAATTGACATTCCAGAGCTGTTTGATGAGGCAAGCTCCCGTTTTCCCTTGCTCTGGGCATGTGGTTGCCCCTGGGTCTTCTTTAAGATCCTCAGTGTGATGAGCAGGGATAAGTTTCTATGACAGATCCTCTTCTAAACCTAGTCATTGTCTCACAAGTCACTTTGGAAACTCTATCAGGGGACTTCGTTTAGCCTTTTTATCGTCAAAGCAAAAGGTTTGTTAAGGGTTCACTCTTTATTGGTAGAAAAAAATGGCCACTTTCAACCTCCTCTAAAAGGGTGCAAGTACCTGGACAGGTCTGAAGAAAAGGTAAACAGAACATGAGCTCAGAAACCAAAGGTACCGTCAAATCTTAAAATAGTCTAAGGCAGTGATCAAGCAATTTAAAGCTCCAGGAAGTGATTCCACTGAGTTGTACTGAAGCGTTCACCCCTAGCGACTGTTTTTGAAGAAAGGGCCTTGGAAAAGGTAATTAAGACTAAATGAGGTCCTAAGAGGGAACCTAATCCAGTGTGGCCGATGTCCCTATGGGAAGAAGAGGCACTAGGGATGTGTGCAGGTATAGAGAAAAGACCATGTGAGGACAGAGAGAGAAGGCGGCCGTCTGCAAGCCAGGGAGCGAGGCCTCAGGAGAAACCCCACCTGCTGACCCCCTAATCTGGGATTTCTAGTCTCCAGAACCATAAACAGTAAATTTTTGTTGTTTAAATCACTCGGTCTGTGGTATTTTGTTATGGGAGCCCTGGCAGATGAATACATGTATGTACTGGAAACTAACCCCAATTAAAATAAAACCAGGCATACAAGAAAAATTATTAATGCTTTATTTTTCTACAATTTAATTATAAGTAATTTCAGGACCTCCCCCTGCCCCAGGCAGTGTAGAACTTAACCTCAGCCTGCCCCAGATTCCTTCAGTGCCCAGGCATGGTGAAGGGGGAGCTCTCTATCTGGCTCTTGGGCCTTGAGACTTCCCTTATCCAGAAGGGTCCTTCAGGTTGGGCATCTCTGTAAGCTGCAATAGTCCCATTGCCTGGATGTACTATTAGATGGGTTTTTCTTTCTGGGATCATACCATCTCTCTCGACACTGCTAGGAAGCAAGGCCTGGGAATCTACTGCTTATACTGGATTTGAGAGTTCTCTGTAATACAGTAGGAAGCTCAGCAATGGGCTTATCATCCTGTCATACCCTAATCGTAACCACAAGCTGGAGCAGTCTAGCCTTGCTACTTAAAATAAGGAAGATGATGGACCACACACAACACAACAAACACACATGTACAAAACGGTAACTATGTCAAGGTAGTGTTAATGAGCTTCACTGTGGTGATTATTTCCCAGTGTATAAGAATATCAAAACAGGGACAGTGCCTGTGGCTCAAAGGAGTGGGGCACCGGCCCCATATACTGGAGGTGGTGGATCCAACCCGGCCCCAGCCCCGGCCAAAAACTGCAAAAACAAAACAAAACAAAAAAACCATCAAGTTGTATAACTTAAATATATACAATGGATATGATTTTTACATGTCAATGATATCACAATAAAGTTGTAGAAGGAAAAAGGGGGGGATGTTGACCCTTCTTGGTGTTGAACCCTGCATAGCCATGGGGCTTATTAAAAGTTTTGGCTCTCAAGTCCCAACCTAGAATCAGAAACTGTATTTTAACCATATCCCCAGAGCACTTTTTATGCATGTTACACTTTGAGAAGCAGTGGTCCAGTGCAATGATTCTCAAGTGGTAGCAAGCAGTGGAATCATGTAGACAGCTCGCTGAAGCACAGGTGCCTGGGCTCCCCCAGACTCTGTCATATGTCTGCACTGGGGCCTAAGTGAGTGCCATGCTGCCAGTCTGGGGTGGAGTGTATAAAAATACTTTAGCATTTTATAAGTTAAGAGGCCTCAGGTAACTTTTCATGAATACCTTATTAGTTGAGGCAGATCTGTCATAACATTTGTAGAGCCCAAGGCAGGAGTATAACAGGGACCCACATATCATGTGCTTAAATATTTAAAAGCTATATAAATCAGGCTGGGGAAAAAGGAAGCTTTTAAAATGTTGTATCCTCTAACTTGACAAATATTATTTCCAGCATGATGTGAAAGATCAAGCTCAAGTGCAGATTTCTCAGGAATCTCCAGGACTTCATGCCAGTCCTGTCCATGACCTGCCCTCTTTCTTTTCCTAGGTCCCCAACCTCATCCTGGGAAAAGACTCAAGAAGTAGGCTTGGAGGATTTGGGGCAAGGAATTCAAGCACCCCAGGTATCCAGAGCAGTGGGTCTGGATGGTACCCCTCTAGAGTGATACACCACGTGACTTCGTGGATTCCTTGCCCACGGGGAGGAGCAAAGCCACAGAAGAGCCAGGCAGGGCCCTTAAAAGCACAGGATATAGAGCAGGTCTCACAATACTGAGTCTAAAGGTAATGCAGATTGGAGAGCTTGGCACAGCCTGTGGTTTTCTGATACTATTCTTAAAGTTGTGAGACTACTTAGTGCTCCCTGAGAAGTCTGTAAGACAAAGTGCAGCAGCTGACCTACTAAACTTTATGACTCTCCATCTTTCCATGTGGTCCTTGGACAAACAGGATCCACTTCATGATGGGCTGAATGTTTATGCTCCCCCCAGATCCATACATTGATGCCCTAATGCTTCATGTGATAGTATTTGGAGATGGGGTCTTTGAGATGTAATTAAGATTAGATGGGATCATGAGGGTGGGCTCCCTGCACTTGGGGAGGCCAAGGCAGGAGGATTGCTTGAAGCCAGGAGTTTGAGGCCAGCCTAGGCAACAGGGAGACCAAGCACTACCAAAAAAAAAAAAAAAAAAAAAAAAAAAAAACTGGCAGGTTGGGGCACCCATAGTCCTAGTTTCTCAGGAGGCTGAGGCAGGAAGATTACTTGAGCCCAAAAGTTTGAGGTTCAAGTGAACAGTAACAACATCTCTGCCTTTTTACCCCGGCAACAGAGTCAGAACTTGTCTCAATTTTTAAAGAGAGAGAGAAAGACAAAAAGGGCTTTCACTCGCTCTCAATTTCTCTCTCCCTGTGAGGATGCAGAGAGAAGGCACCAGTCTGGAAGCCAGGAATAGAATCCTGACCAGCCATGGAGTAAGCCAGCACCTCCATCTTAGGCTTCCCAACCTCAAAAACTGTGAGAAAATAAATAAATGTCTGTGGTTTAAGCCACTGAATCTATGGTATTTGATTATAGCATATCAGTACAGGCATCACCTGGGGACTTGTTAGGAATGCGAATTCCTAGGCCCACCCCAGACCTACTTAATGGAAATTCTGGAACCAGGGCCCCAGGAGTGTGTGTTTTACAAGCCCTCCAACCCCCACCCCTGAGGGAGTGTGATGCAGACTTCACTGTGCAAAGTATAGATTTTATTCTTCTGTGTTCCTCCATCAGGAACAACTTGGAGAATATTTTTATGAGAATTCAGCTTTGGACTCCTTAGGATTAAAAGTGCTTTTTACTCCATTATCAACAAGATCTCCCTTTTTCCCATCAAGTTCATGAATACAAAATGACACTGCTGATAAAATGTGTGTTGAAGTGTTGTGTCTGGTTAAAAATATAAAAAAAAAATCAATCCATGTGCTCTATCTGCAAGAATCTTCAGATGCATGATTTCATTTTAAATAAAAGATATTTCTTTCACATTTTCATCCTTAAAATTATAGCTCTAAGACCTTAGAAAAGAGTTGCTAAAAATCACACTTTAGAAAGACATATCTCTTTGATTTATCAAGACATATCTCTTTGATTTATCAAATTTATATTCATGTAGGCATAAAAACCATGAGGGCAACCGCTTATTCTTCCAACTTTTTACTCAGCTTCTTGGAAGAGTCATGTCTCCATACTAATATTTAAATGAGAAGAGATGGGAGGGAGATTTGGTATAAAGATAATGATTAGTACTTTGACTTAGGCAATCATATCATGGCAAATTTGCGTATATATCCCATGAGAAGAGCTGGAAAAGGAATTTACATGTCTTAATCCACTTGTGAGTGGGTCTTTACATCCTCTGGTTACATTCAACCATCACAGTATATTGAGGTTAGTATCATTACCCCCATGTTATAAGCAAGAAAAATGTCTTCTCTTCCAGCACATGAATCTTTCTCAAGGCAAGTTGGTTGGTCAATGGAGGCCATGGGATCTGAACCCTTGAAAGTCCTCTATTTTCCAAGTACTTCACAATATACCTGAAGAAAATGCGTGATGTTCTTACAGCCTGACCTTCTCTGGGAGAAATTTGCTATATTGCAGTTACATAGTTCAGGCTGTCATAAGTTTTACTACACTTGCCATAAGAACGTCCTTAAAGAGCATCCAAGTTTGTCCACGTACCACCCCTCGAATAAGTTTTCGAAAAAGGAAAATTAATCACATTACCCTCACTATTACAAGTCCTCACCTCAGCTTTCAAGGTTTAGCCAAATTCCTTAGTGTGCCAGAAGGTCCTCCCCAGTTTGTCATCTGCCTGCGTGGTCAATCCCTCCTCAGTCATGTCTTAAGTTCTCCAGCAGCAGGCCGGGCACTACCCTTAATGAGAGAGCCACTTACCCCTGCTCAGATCTTGCCTCTTGCCTCTGTGTTCAGATGCACCTTCCCTCTGCCCAGAGTGCCTTTCCTCACTCCTTTCACTTAACCAGTTTCTGCCTCTCCTTCCAGGCCAGCTTGTAGGACCACCTGTTCGCACTTTCCTTAACCTTCGCAGTCTGATTTGAGTGTGTCTCTGGTGGATTCTCTCTCTGTTTTCCAAGTGGCATTTGGGGTGTGTCAGAATTGTATGCTTGTACAAAAACTTACACTGCCCTGAGCCACACCAGCCAGGATCACTAACTAAATGGGCTACGGTTTTCTGGTACTGACCAACTCTGGCAGGGCCTCCTGCACCTCAAAATTGCCCTCCTATATTTATGGGAGTCTTCGTAGGACGTTGCGTGTTTGCTCATGAATAGGTCTCTCCTGCCTCAGTTACTGAAGTCTTGCCTGGAGATTACAGTCATGGGTCAGAACGTTCAGTGACACATTCTGAAAAATGGGTTATTAGGTGATTGTGTTTTATGAACATCACTGAGTGTATTTACACGAATCTAGATAGTACAGCCTACTGCACACCTAGGCTGCATGGCACAGCCCACTGCTCCTACGCTACAAACCTGTGCATCATGTTACCATACTGAATACTGTAGGCAATGGTAACACAATGACAAGTATTTGTGTATCAAAGCACAGAAAAAGTACAGTAAAAATATAGTATTATTGGCTGGGTGCCCATAGCTCAGTGTTTAGGGGGTCAGCCACATGCTCTGGGATTCGTGGGTTCGAACACGGCCTGGGCTCAAAAAGAAAACAGTATTATAATCTTATGGGGCTGCCATCATATGCAAGGTCTGTTGTTGAGTGGAGTGTCATTGGTGTGTGTGGCGTGTGACTGCATTTCGGTGCCCCACTTTTGTACCCCTGCTGGCACCCTTTGAACCCGCCACGCCCTTCTTTGGTTGCTATTGAATCCAACTGTGCCAAACAGGGCCAAATACAGCACTCTAAGCAACTATCGGGGATTTTTGTGTAGAAACAGCTTTTTCTGTTTTATTTTGGTTTTCACTTATGGCTCCCACTCTCTGCTAAAGCTTCAGTTAACCAGAGGACACTGAGGTCTGAGCATGGTTTTGTTTTCTAAGTTTCTCTTCCACTTCCATAAATGAAGCCATAGATTTGGGCTTAGCTTGTCCTGACTCTTTATTCATGCAGGTTTTTAATTTCCACATGCAAACAAATAGACCCATATGGTCATGTCCCACAGTATTCACTTGGCCAGAAAGTCCTGAGTCCCAGAAATAAACTTAATGTAGGCTCAGACTGGTGCCCTCACTGCTCTCTCATCCACCAGGGTAGGCACATGGTAAAAACAATCAAATAGACCATGGATGTTATTCCTCTAATCTGAAGATGCTATATAATTGAATCCTTCACAGAAAAAAAAAAAAAAAATACATGCCTTCTCAACTCTCCTTTTTGGTAAGAAAGATAATTCAAAGAGCTGTGGTTGTTCAAGGCTCTGCATAGCCCTGGGCTCTAGCCTTGACATTCACCAATTTTCCGGCTTTCCACCAGTCCTGCCAGCTTAGCTGCAAAGGGAAGGGATGACAAACAGGCTGATGAAAGAAAAAACTGAACACAGTGAAGCACTATGGTTGTCAGACAGAGGTTAACCTCTCTGGAAAAAAGTTGTACATTGTCATTCTGAACACCCTCAAACAACTTTTAAAAAACCCCCCTCAATCTGACATTTCACTAGAGTATTATTTCTTGGTAGAGCTGATTTGGTCTCCTAGAAAAGACTAGTAAGTATTTAGTCAACAATTTCCCCCCCAAAACCTGCTTTTTTAGAAGAGGGTACATACAATTAATTTTTGTTCTTTCCCTTGAGAGGTGGCACTTTGTTAGATCCAGAGCATGCTCCTCTGGTAAGTGGCTGGCTATATAGGGAAATCTTAAATCAGAAAGGTCTACTCTGTAGCCTAAAATCACAGCGTTTGCCTGGCCAGCCAATTGGAGGTACTCTAGCTATCTGGTAACCACTAGTTAAAAGTGAGGCTAGAGAATGTCATGGCAGGAGTCAGTAAATAAAAGCTTATTTTCCCCAGAAATGAAGGCCAAGGTCTGGCACTGAGAAAAAACAAGCACATCTCTGATGCTAGGAGTGTAGCCGTTGCCATGACGCCCATCCAGCTAAAGCTTCAGATATAGTGGAACCTCCACAGAGACCAGGTCCTCAGAGCTGACAGCAGTAGTAAAATGCAGTCACTAACTGTATATTAAAACAATGAGAAAACCCCTTTGACATTCTACAGATTGTGCTTGGCAAGAATAGAGCTACCATGAACAAATTCCATGCTTGTCCCTTAAAAATGTATAATACTGGGTCATGTCTGGGGCAATCAAGCTCCATTTGTGGAACATTGGGAACACATGCATATACCTTTTTTGGTTTTCCACACAGCATAAATTATAATTGTGCCCATTTTTCTTTTTACCTTTAGCATATCAGGGCCCTACCTTTTCTTTTCATGGTATAATCTTAGTCTCTGTCTAGGAGACTTTAAAAATGAAGAAAGTCATGTTTCAAGTTCTACATTACATTGTCCAAATTCATAGAAAATGGCCAGAAAAGGACAGAGCTAAGATTAAAATCCAGGTCTGTCTGGTTCCAAATAAAACCAGAGCTTTTCTTCAGCAGTCTACAGTTCTTCACTAGCCTAGTAGAAAGGGTATCATGTTTTATATTAGTGTGAAAGAATTTTGGCTACAGGTAACAATAACAACAAGAGTATCAAACCATACTGGCTGGGCACAGTGGCTCACACCTGTAATCCCAGCACTCTGGGAGGCTTAGGGGTATAGAGCTGAGGAGTTTGAGACCAGCCTGAGCAAAGCAAGATTCTGTCTCTATTAAAAATAGAAAAAACTAGCCAGCCATTGTGGCAAGTGCCTGTAGTCCAAGCTACTCAGGAGGCTGAGGCAAGAGGATCTCTTGAGCCCAGGAATTTGAGCTTGTGAGCTATGATGCCACAGCAGTCTACCTAGGGCAATTGAGTGAGACTCTGTCTCAAACAAACAAAAAAAAAAGAAAGAAAGAAAGAAAGAAAGAAAGAAAGAAAGAAAGAAAGAAAGAAAAGAATATCAAACTATAAAGAAGATAAATCCAGACATAGACTATTGCAAAACTGGTTCAAAAAACAACACAGGTCAACACCTTGGGGCATTATCTCTACACTTCTCATGGCCTTTCTCCCAGAATCACAAGATAGTTATAGCAAACGTAGCCACCGGGTCAATGTGAGCATGTCCAAAGCCAGGATTCATGGACAGCCACATGGTAGGAGGAGGAGGGTGAATGGCCTATCAAGATGATCTGATATCATCTTTTATCAGGGAGTAGAAATCTTTTCCAGAATCTATCCAGTTGACTCTTTCTTAAGTCTCATTAGACTGAAGTAGGCTACATTGACAACTCTAGCTGCAAGGGAGGCTGGGAAAGTGAGCATTTGGCTTTTCTCAGGTGCTATAATAATAAGTAGTTAAGAAAGAAGTGAATTGGGAAGAACCATTAGGTAGCCAACCAAAAATGTTTGCCCACATGTTCTCAGCCTCCAAGAAACCATTGCTATTCAGCAATTTTGGGGTTAAGTGCTCATCATCTTTTCCCAGCATTACTCTAAGAGCCTCCTCACTGATGTTCCCTGTCCATGATCTGTTCCTTTAGTGGAAAGATTTGGTTGAATCTCAAGTTGCTTTATTCATGCCCTGGAGCCCTTTCCATCATAGAACCTAACTAACCATTCATGTATTTAATACATAAGCACTTCAGAATAGTTACATAAATGTAACTCTTCTGTGCATAATTTGAAAATATTCCCACAGGGGGAAAAAAAAATCAAAACAGAAAAATAAATTTAAAAAACTAAAACTAAAAAAGAAAAAATATATATTTCCAACAAAAATACGGCAGAAGAACCCACTGTCTTTCTTTCTCTCCCTCCCCCACCCTAAAATTTTCTCATCAATTCATACAAACTCTCTACATGATCTAAATCCCAGCTGAACTTAAAATATTTTGCCTGGAGAAAGAAATAAAGGCTCTCTCAATGCTAAAATCAGAATAAGATTAAAAATTTCTTACAGACTTAACAAATTGACTATGTGGAAACTTAGAAGTATTTTCTTTTTGATATCATTTTGGTCTTGGCTACTGGTTTCCAGATTTATTGACTTGGAAAATTAAGACATTCTCATGAGGTATTTTTTGCTTGTCACTTCATAAAATCACTGCCCATTTAATTTATAAAACCCAGACTCAGACAACTTCCTTCTAAAACCCTTGGGCCAACATTTGAATTTATTTTTTCTCCATAAATAATCAGCATTACAAACTCTAGAACGGTGGTTCTCAACCTTACTAATGCCGCAGCCCTTTAATATAGTTCCTGTGGGTCTCGACCCACAGGTTGAGAACCACTGCTCTAGAAGGAGCTGCTCACATTCTTCTATGTACATAGAGCTCCTGGACCACCCTGAAGACCCCTGGGTCCTCCTGGAGCTGTGCAGCCACACTCTTGCCAGTAGTTGTTCCCAGTAATGACAAACAGCACCCCTGTCAGCCTGACCCCTGGTGCCCACAAGCTCTGTGCTCATAGTGATGAGGATATATATCAGCCTGGCCTCCGGTACCCAAAAGATCTGTGCTCACAACAATGATGAGACAGAGTTTCCCTATTCAGGGCTAGACAAGGACCCCCATTTTCTAGGCCTGAGTAAGTGTAGAAATTAACCTTATCCCAGACTCTTATCTCTCTCTGAGCTCAAGCCAGGTCAGAATAAAAAGCAGGCTGTCCAGTATCTTATCAGGGTGGTTCCTCCTGGGGTAGGGAACTGGTAGGGAACTGGCCTGGGGCAAGGCCTGCATTCCTTTGCTTATTTTAGGATTATTTTCAAGACAATTGTGACATGTTCCAGACAAACATCTCCCCCACACTCCTGCTTGCAGGGTAGGGAAAGCAGTATGTAAACCCCTAGACAGCAAGCCCCAAACGGGCAGCCCATGTGGGCCCCCTCCATTGTTGGAGGTTCTGTTTTTTCTCTTTCTCTTACCATCTCTTCTATCTTTTAATAAACTCTGTCCCTTTGCTTATTCACATGGTCTGCGGTTTCATTCTTCTAACCTCGAAATCAACAACCAGACAGAGAAATTCCAGCTACAACAAAGCAGTCTCTCCTGCTGTTGCCTCTAGACACATGTGGAAGTCACGCAGAGAATAGGCCATTCTGCCGGGAGTTCAGGCTGACTTCACCCTGAGAAGAGCATTCACTCCCTCAATCTTTGTAAAGTGATGCAGCTCTTATTCTTTAAATGACAAAGAAAAGGCAATCTCAGTGTTCCAAGCCCTTCTCCCCTCTACAGAAGAAAAACACAGGACAGAATGAGAAAATGAGTGTTTGGGGAGTAACAGAGGCAAGTGCCAGGAAGAGACTGAGAAGAACTAGGAAGAGTCACAAGCTGTGGAGTCTGTAAGAGAAAAATGAAGGTTGTTTTTTGCATAAAAATCATCCCAATTTGGGGGAGGGACCCTCTGTTGGAAGACAGAAGTGAAACTCCTGCCTTAGGATTAGTCCGTGGGGAATTCAATTTAACAGGAGAGAACAGACATAGACTTTTTACTGTGATTTTAATTCATTCAATGAAACTGTCCTGTATATCATTGTGTCAGGTGCTATGCCTGAGGGGTTCAGCAGTGGAGGGACCCATGGTTCCTGCCCCCAGGAAGCTTACTGGTGAGCACAGCAGACATTAAACACATGAATTATACAAATAATTATGTGATCTGAATTGTGATAAGCATCACAAAGGAAAAATACGGGGCACCAGAAGAATTAAAAACAAAGGAGCACGTGCTGAGGAGGATTCAGGCCGAGTGTCTTCAGGGAAGTAGGGGTGAAAGTTTCCCTTGGCCCTCTGATGGTTCGCTGAAAATCAGTGAAACTGATTAATATGACTCACTGTGAGTCACATTACTAGGAGAATTGGCATACAAATTTATTTAATGTGTATACATGGAAGCCTTCAGAATGAAGCACTCAAAGATAAAGAGGAAATTATGCACTTTTATGCTTAGGTTCAGGAAAATACGGACAGCCAAGTATAAATGTGATCAGACAAGGGTCTGATCTGGTGCTAACTCACTGAGTCAGGAAACCCGTCAGGACTCTCTGATTTTTCCTGGCCTCTCTGAACAGGCACCCCTTCCTGTGGAGCACGGCTCTCGCTGGAATGAGGGGTCTTATGACCAACAGTCATACACGGTGGGTCAAATAATTTCTTTATGGCCAGTCTTTATACAGAATATTTTATAGCTTTTGAGGCTGGCTTTGGGTAAAAAGGGTTCTGGTTTCTATGACCCACTTTGGGGAAGAGGGTTTCTAGTTTATGCAATTAGCCTCATGGGAAGAATGGGACTAAGAAACAGGAGGGCAGGAAAAGGTCAGAGAAAGGGTTTTTTTCTGAGGCTCTTATTTGGGGGTATTGTTTCCAAAGCCCCAAGAGAAATGATTTTTAAGCCTGGGAAGGATGTGAAGGGGCCAGCCAAGTAGAAGAGATTCTAGACAGAGGGAATAGCATGTTGGACATCCTGAGTGTGGAAGAACTTAGCACACTTAAGGACAAAAAGGAGGCTAGTGTGAGTTGGAAGAATGGCACTGTTCTGAACTGACCTCGGGACCAGGTGTATGAAATAAAGCTGAATACTGATGCCAAGATTTGCAGCAGGAGAAAAAAGCACTTATTGCTTGGTGCCAAGCAAGGAGTACAGGCAACTAATGCTTAAGACCCAAATTCTTGATGGCTACAAGCAAAGGTTTTTAAAGACAGCAGTACATTTCAGATAAGCAAAGCTGCAATTAAATTGTAAACCAATACATGGAGTTTAGACATCAGTTTGGTCCCCAAAAGTAGGATAACTTAAAGTGACAGGTTATGGCCATAGGTGGATTTAGAGATTCTTTGACTGGTGATTGATTAAAGCAGACAGACTTCTTCTTGGGGTCAGTGGAAAGTGTTCAGGAACTGAAACACTCTAGTGACTCAGGCTTGCTTGGAGGACTACTGTATGACTACCTTTGGGCTTTGCCAGTTGTTTATTTACTCTCCTTTTCTTACTTTTTCCTTTTTAAAGGAAGAATACCTTTATTGTTTAAAGCATAAAGAAGAATATACAAAAAATTGGTCTGAATGAAGATTAAAATGTTGCAGGAAGACAAGGCCCAACGTAGAGAAAGAGCACCCAAACACCACGTTTATAAGAGGAAGGGCTTTATTCACCAGCCGGGAGCTTACGGCATGGAATTCCAAATGGCCGCGCTTCCCGACTGCCTTGACCTTTCCCTTTTTATTGACAGTCAAAAGTTCCACCCCACAGGTACCTTCTCATTGGCCAGTTTGAATCAAGCGGGAGATGCTATTCCAGCCCCTACAGAACTACAGGATTTCACAGAACTTGGAAATTTTCAAGTTTCAGGAAGTTCACAAATTCCCAAGAGCTGAGTCACCATGGAGAGGACCCTGCAGATGTATCCTTGTGGTCTCCTTGAGAAGACCTGTTCTTCTAGACCTCACCCTTCTCAGGTGTCCTCTTTCAAAAGAAAATCTCATTTATTTTTCAAGGCTAGCTAGGTGCTCAGAATTTCCCTTAGAGGGACTCGAGATTTTTCCTTCATATTCATGCTGGAAGGGGCCTAGTGGGCCCTAGGAGGGGTCCCCACTCCATCTCAGCTCATCTACCACCGTGCAGGAAGGCACCTTGCTTTGAGGACACTGTTCCCTGTCCTGAACCTTTAGCAGAGTACAAATCTATGTCCTGAAGTAGTTTAGAGATATTAGTAGAGGAAATGGCAAGGAAGAACAGACTGATAGCTATTCAAGTCACCGATATTTGGGGCACTGTGTCAGGTGCCTGGGGCTTCCCTTAAATCACACATGGGGAACTAACTACCAGCATCACCAGATAGGGGAGCAAGAAGGGAAGGCTGCCAGTCTGACATTGAATCAAAGCAACCACTTCTCAGCAAATGATTCCCTTTCATTCTTCCTTCCTCCCACTGCAGCCTGGCATGTGCCTTTACACTCTCTTTGGCCTTAAATCTGAATATTTGGGAAAGGGAGCCAGTTCCGTAACGCAAAGTTTCAGAATTGTAATTGTGCCAGTGACTTGTTCCTGCTTCATTGCAGGAATAGTTGACAGTGATGCAGACCCCCTCTGCTCAGAGCTGGATGTGGACTCCATTGTCTAGTCCTAAACAGGCTCATAAATCAATTTGATCAATGTTCTGTCTAAGCTGCCACTCCCTGGGAAGAATGGGCTGCCCTAAATATGACCACATTCCTACACAATTTTTAAAATGAATTTCTGATGACAGGCCTCTGGTGTCAATGGCTGTGACACATTTTAGAATACATTCCAGTTTTCCTAAACACCCTGCCTGCAAGAAAGGAAAGGCTGCATATCAACATCTGGACAGAGAGCAAAGTCAGCAACCAACTGGGACCCCTCTGCTTGCTGGAGGCTTAACTTCTTCTCTTATCTGTAATAAAATCTATCCTGTTGCTTACTTGTGGTCCGTGAATTCATTCTTCAATTTCCCAAGACCAAGGACTCTGCAGAGAAATTCTGATAACAACAGGAGAAGAAAGAAGATCTTATGCAAAAAGGCTGGCCATTCAGGACTGGACATTGGGGCAGCTACTCAGCTGTCAGAACAGAGTGACCTCCTGCAGTCTCTCATTTGCATTGCAAATTTAGACCCTGGAACAGGAGCTGGGGAAAAAAAGTCCTCACTTCTGGAGGTTGTCATCCTCCATCAAGCAAAGAGGTGCAAAAGTTTGTTCATTCCTTGTGTGGAGGGAAAAGAAGCCATACTCAGTAAAATAACTTAAGGAGGTTTATTCTGAGCCAAATTTGAGGACCATGACCCAGAGCCACACCCAGGAAGCCTTGAGCAAATAGACTTGTAGAAGTGGGTTACAGTTTGGTTTTACACATTCTGGGGGAGACAGGAATTTCAGGTGAATAAATCAATATGTGGAAAACATACATTGGTTTTGCCCAAAAAGGTGGGATATCTGGAAGAGGAGGTCTGGTGGAGCTTGCTGCTCCAGAACTCTCCAGAACAGCCTTAAGCAAAATAGCACAGTAGATGGCACAACTCTGGTCTGCCTTCCAAAAAAAAAAACTAAAATCAAAAAGAACTCAGTAATGAAAGAAAGACTAAATATACAGACAGCCATTGGCCAGATCATATACTCATATACAAAATATAACTGACCCACAACTACACCAACCAGCAAAAGAAACCAACTCATTATCTATATTAACAAGCCTAGGAAACTCGTCTAATACCTGTAAATCAGACTTACAAGAAGTCAGACAACTATCTAGAAAAATTAAGGAAACCAAACTGTACTCCCCATAATAATCAGCCTCAAATGGCCAGGACTTGATTAATAACTGATAGCTTCCCTAATTGTTATTTCTGCTTCTAGCCAAACAAAGCAGATATTGGATGCCTGCCTACAGCTTTCCACTGCCAACAGACAGAATCAGGAAATACCTAAAGCTTTTCCTTTTTTCCACCATAAATCTTTCCCCCTCCTCTGCCTGCCTTTGAATCTCTGCCCAAACCTAGGTAATGGTGGCAGACTCCCTTGTTATAACAAGGTGAATAAATAACCTTTGCTTGTTCTCTGTTTGTTCTTTGTTTATCACGAAAGCATGGTGCTCGGCACATGACCCATCCCTAATCCTCTGTGGACCTCAGTTTCCTCTTCTGCAGGAACTAATATTGCTAACACCTTCTTCCCTCATAGTATTATGAGGAAGAAACAAAGGCTTTGTAAACTAAAGCACTAAAGCAACATAAGTTGATACAACGTTGGATGTTGATAGGACTTAGGACATACCCCCCAAAATATGACTACAGAAAACCAGACTATGCCACCCCAATGGCCTATTTTGAGAAATTGGAGATATAGCAGAGGCTCTGAAAAGTCATCCTTTTATGAAAGAAGGGTATATCTATAAAGAAAATCTGCATTTGTAAGGATGTCTCCCTCTCTGCACCAGAAAAAAGGAATAACTCATCACTAGAGACTGTCAACAATGGAGAAGGCACCTTAAATCTTGCCTTAAATCATTTCATGGAGGGAATGGCCTGGAAAGGAGTAAAAATGTTTTCTATTTCTCTAAAAGTTCTCCCACTCTTTTGGGGAAATTAAAATCTGCATCTCTGCCTCAGACCAATGGTCCAGAGGAGGTGGGGAGTGTCCTTTGTTCTCTGTACCACAGCAGAAGGCTCAAGGGAATTGGCCCATTGGAAGTCAGGAGATAGTCTTACCTGAAGAAGGGGTGAATCAGAACCATCAATTACATGTATAACAATAACCTGAGGCTGAAAACCTCCCCCATGAAAAGCTCTATATTTCTACTCATATGCAGAACCTTCCTACTTTAAGATTCCAGAAAATTAATAAACTTCTGTTTCCTTCTCCTCAAACCACCCTTCCTTATTCTTCTGATGGGGCTTCGGGGACAAGTGCTGAACTTTCAGTAACACGTCTCTTCCTCTTTCTCCCTCCTTCCTCTCCTCATTGTTAATAGTTTCTATTCTCTAAGGCTAGATTGGAGATTTTTTAAATTATAAAAATCTTGCAAGCTTTCCCTATTTGGGAACAAACAGCAATCTAGTGGGTTTGAGAGTATTTTAAAAGAAATACAGTTTGATATTTTCCAAGGACAAAAAGAAAACACCGGTTGAAAGAGAAATAAGAAAATCTTATGTTTAATGGGTAAGAATTGAAATTAGCCTATTCATTGTTAGAATGCAAATTCAGACTCACAATAGATAAGCATTTGCCTTGTTTATATTCTTAATTCCATTAGCAAATCTTATTCTCTTAGACGTGAGGCATAAAATCCCATTACAGAGTAATATTCATCACAAAAATTAATCCCACATCCTTCTATAATTGCAAATATTAATCCCTAGAACCAATCCCAGTGTTTTCTTGACAAGATTGCAATAAATTTTTCACACAGAATAACTTGGCATAGTAGATGTTGTCAGAGTAACTACACCTGCCTCTCCTGGGTGGGCCTGGAGTGACAGTTGCAGCACAGTGGTTCCCAAGCCTGGTGTGCATCAGAATCGCCTGGAACATTTGTTGAAACACACACGGCTGCCTCACTTCCACCATCAGATTTTTGGTAGAGCCCAGTGATTTGAATTTATAAAAGGTCTCTGATTATGCTGCTACTGGTGCTGATCCAGGGGCCAGACAATATGAAACCCTGCCTCACAGGCTCAGGACAAATCAACCCTCCTCTGAAATGAAAGCAAGACTTTTCCATAGTAGGCTTATTCTGATCATTCAAGGATCAGTACTTCTCTGAGTCATGTGTAAGTTGGCAATACTAGAATCAGAATAGATGCTATAATAAGTGTCATTTATAGGTTGATTATCTAGGATGCCCAAGTAGAGGTGAAAAGAACACAATTCCTAAGTGAAATAGTAAGAATGTAATTGCCTCTAGAAAGGATTTTATTGAAAAGCAGATCCTATTGAATCAATATACTGGTGTAAACATTAATCTCATTTTAAAAAATACCTTCACAGCCACACCTAGAAGTATTTAACCAAAGGTTTGTGTACCATGACCTAGCCATGTGGACACAGAAAATAAACCATCACATTTGAGACAATGGTGGGGTACTACTGGGTTTCAAAAGATTTGTGTCACACCTGAAAGTGGATGCTACGGCAGCAACTATATTAAACAAATATGTACCAGATCAGTATAGACCTGATTTTCCTGTGAATATGTTTAATTGTGGTAATAAGAATGTGATTATTACTAACACAGAAGCATAATAGTCTGTCTGTTGTGCTTATGTGCAATAATTTTGCACATAATGAAGTGCAATTACAAAGGCATAGTTGTGGAAACATGGTAATTTTTCTGCAATAGGAGAAGTTGCATTTTGAAGCTGTAGTTGGAATGGATGCACCTTTATGGCATAAGGGATTTTAACCAATCACTTTGACAAAGTTGCACAATAACTATTACTAATAATGCTTTGGTTAACAAAAATGTCATAGCTGTGTTGAAATCGATATTAAGGAATTTGATTCTTAAGGGGCTGTTTTGGTATTTCAAGTTTCTTCAGTACTTAACGCTTCCATATAGGTTGAGTCTTCAAATGTTTGATATAATAGAGGGCGTAACCTACTTCTTGTTTTGAGGCAAGTTCTTTTCCAATTTTAAGTGTTACTGCTATTAGCAAAGAAAGTGATCCTGTAGATGAGACGGTGCTTCATGCTCCATAAGCACCTACAGTCTGGGTAGTTGTGTATTTGCATACGTCCCAGAAGGTCTGAGAATAAGCGAAGCCAGGATAAATTAACACATAAGACCACCACTGTAAGGTGGGCCTTTGGATCATGTAATGGATCATGTAAATCCCAAAAATAATAGAAATCAGTCTACAAAGTCACCTGTCCCCATAGGCAGGACATAGTGGAAATGGGAAAGAAGTATATATTGAGACAGTTAACTTGTTAAATGTATATATTTTTTATTCATTGTCACCTATTTGTCTCAAACATGATGGTTTATTTTATGCGTCCATGTGGCTAGGTCATGGTACCCAACCCTTTGGTTAAATACTTCTAGGTATGGCTGTGAAGGTATCTTTTTTAAAATGAAATTAATGTTTAGACCTGTAGATTTTGAATAAAGCAGATTACCCCTCCCCCAGGATGGTGGTGGGCCCCATTCAATCAGTCAAAGTCTTCGGAAAAAGAGTGAGATTCCCCAAAGAAGGAAAATTCCAGCCGCGTACGGCCTTTGGACTGGAGCTGCAACATCATTTCTCTATCCTGTGGGGCAGGATAAGCTGGCAGGCTGGAAACTCAAGAAGGGGTTAATGCTGCACGTTTGGGCAAAACTTCTCTCTGGGTATTATACATTTGTTTACTGTAGTTGCTGCCATAGCATCCATTTTCAGGCCTGACACAAATCTTTTGAAACCCAGGCGTACTCCACCACCTTCTGCCTAGTTAAAACTTCCCCTAGCCTGTGTGGTTATTTGAGTTATTCTTTTGTTCATTCTTCATCCTACTGACCCAACACATCCCACAGCTGCTGACCATGATAAAACCTAATGGTCGGTACCAGTCGTGACAATGAGTTTCCCTGCCAGGCACGTTATCTTTAAACTAGTCAATCCACCACCTTGTGGGAAACCTGGGCAACACCCGTACTCCTCAACGAAGCGTCAGTCCCACAGGCCTCCTTTCTCTCTTGCTGTTGAGCTCCCTGTCACATCCAGACTTCCTCTTGGTCCCCTAATGGCACCTCTAACCTCTCTAGGAACTGTAAGCAAGAAATTTCTTCCGTTTTGTGCATTTGCTCCCACATCCTCCACATCTCTCACCTGACCAACACACCCAAACCTAATTTTCCTCCTGGAGAGTGGCCGTCTTGGCTTGGGGTCACTCTCAATACAGAGACCTCAAGACCAAAGTAGAAAGAAATTGTAACAATAAAAACATCAGGGGAGGTGCCTGTGGCTCAGTGAGTAGGGCCCCATATACTGAGGGTGGCGGGTTCAAACTCAGCCCTGGCCAAACTGCAATGAAAAATAGCTAGGCGTTGTGGGGGGTGCCTGTGGTCCCAGCTACTTGGGAGGCTGAGGCAAGAGAATTGCTTAAGCCCAGGAGTTGGAGGTTGCTGTGAGTTGTGACACCACCGCACTTTACCAAGGGTGAAAAAGTGAGACGCTGTCTCTAAAAAAAAAAAAAAAAAAAAAAAATCAGGAAAACAGGAAACCTTAATTTTTGCTCTTAAGGCCTCTGATTAGATAAGGCTCACCCACATTATTAAAGGTAATCTCCTTTACTTAAAGTCAACTAATTGGAAATGTCTTCACAGCAATACAGGTTTGTGTTTGACTAAATAACTGAATATTTAGCCAAATTAGCACAAAAAATTAATCATCACACCCACCAGCATTAAATAAGAAAATAAAGCCTGAGCCTTATAGTACATCTGGTGATCATTTTATTTCTTATTAAGTAAACTAGGTAAACAGCTGAAGAATTTTACCCTTATTGGGAAAGCAATAATTGTTGTAGCAGATGTGAAGCATGTCGTGGCATCTAGGACTGTTTCTATGGTAAATATATGATGTGCTCATATTTTATATTCTACAAACCCGACTTATAATATTGCTCATATCATTTTTATATACCCAAAGGGCTATCTTGGGTCCTAAATGATATGTTATCATACATTTTCTGAATCTAGGTAACATTAGAGTAAATCCTTTCATCACATTGGACACAGCCTATTTAAAAAAAACAAAAACAAAAAACAAATCCTTTTGGAAAGTCAAAGAATCAGAATAAACCCAATTAATAGAAATTGGGTCTTTGCCTTGCACTTCACCAAAGAAGGCATGTTAATTTAATTAATGTGGCTGTAAGTCCTAGATGCGCCAAAAATAATATAACTGCAGTGATCAATATATAGTATATACAAAAAAAATGATGTTGTGTTTGGTGTATACCCTGGGATAAACCCAGGTGGTTTTATGTTAATAATTGCAGTAATAAAGTTAATGGCATTTACAATGGGAAGCACCTGCTAAACACAGGGCTTGGGTAGTTGCATATACTCAGATGACTACATATGTACTAGGTTGCCAGCTAATGAGGGCCACTTTCCACCCTGTTCCAGCTCTGCAGACCCTTTAAGGAGAATGTCAAAGGATGGAGCTTTATTCTGGTAGGGAAAAGGCTTAAGGCCTTTCTGCAATTCTGTAGGCATCACCAAAAGCCAGCCCTGAGGAAATTATGCAAAATCATCCTGGTGAAAATCATCTGCCCAGGAGGCTCACTTGGAGCCAGCTCACTTCCCTTTGCCATCTGTTTGTGCTGTCTCCACTCCAGGCACATCTGTCCCTGAGAGTCAGAGGCCACAGCTCAAACACCAAGTGCCCAGGTCTGCGCCTCCCGGTCCTGCTCGGATTTTCTACTCCCCTCAAACTCTTCCCTTAGGGACCACTTAGAATCATGTGGGGCCATTTTCAAGCTGATGGCTCTTTCTGATTCATACTTTGGAGGCCAAATGGGGATTTAAAACACTTGAATCCTTATTAATCTCTCGCCTTGAGAACTGCTGCTGGCTTCAGCTCTACTCTCCCACAAGTTAAACTTTGCAGTTGTAACCCTTCCTGTCAATGTCTGCCAGGAAACTAGGATAGGACCTGGCGATAAACTCAGTGTCCTCTTCATCTCTAAGTAGACAAAGTCCCTCCGCAGACTGGCACAGGCGTGTGAGTCCTTGGCAATGCCTTTCTGTTACATGTGTGAAGTTCTCTGCAGCATCACCTTAGCACCTATGCAACCAAAGCAGCATGGACTCATTCAGTAGTCCCACTTTCCAGATGCAGAAGAAGCAACTCCAAGAATTCTCAGCCACTATATGAGGACTCTGACAAACGCTGGACCCCAGATGCTGATACACCCAGTCCCAGGCTCCACGCACTACACCACCTCACACACACGCCAGCCTGTCCTCATACAAACTAACTCAGCTAATAATTTCCTGAACTAGACCACAGAATGGGCAGAACAGAAAGCAACACGAAGCCAGGAGCACTTGTAACAAAGGTAACCTCAACTACAAGTCCATTGTTAGATATTACTGGAATTGGGGTGTGAATGCATTGAAAGTATTTTCAATTTTCTTCAATTAAAAATTCCTTTCAGGCTCAGCACCCATATCACAGTGGTTACAGCACCAGCCACATACACCAGGGCTGGTGGGTTTGAACCCGGCCCAGCCAGCCAAACAATAATGACAACTGCAACAAAAATAAAGCCGGGTGTTGTGACAGGCGCCTGTAGTCCCAGCTACTTGGGAGGCTGAGGCAGGAGAATCACTTAAGCCTGAGAGTTTGAGGTTGCTGTGAGCTGTGATACTACAGCACCCTACTGAGGGTGACATAGTGAGACTGTGTCTCAAAAAAAGAAAAGAAAAAGAAAAGAAAAATACAAAAAATAAAAATAAAAATTCCTTTCACTTACCTAAGTTCTGTCAAAGGGCATTCTGTGCCTTTCAGGAGATCAGCAGAGAGTGTACACCTCAGCTTCTTAACAAAGGAGATTCCAAGGCTCCAGCTCACCACAGTTCTTCCCAGAAACTTCCATTCTCAGCTATCAAAGGTAGCTGAAGAGGAGAGAGAGCAAATTTCCTCCCCTAGAAAGCCACAGCCTGTGCTTTTTTCCCCACAACTTATAATTCATTTCAACTCTGTATCTCTTTCAATTTTAGTTCTTAGAGAAAAATCAACTCATCATGTTCAAAATGAAATTAAAGAATTCATTCACAGAATGCTAATGAATGGATGACATTGTCAGAGAATAATTAAATACTCCAATGGCCATTTCCTTGCTTTTGGCAAGAATTCATCTTTACTTGGAAGAAAAAAATAAAGCTGAGTGACTTGCCTTATTCCTTCAAGGTGAAGTGACCCCCACTGTTTCATCATTCCAGACTAGCAGTCACGTAAGCCTTCAAAATAAAATGTGATTTCTGAAAGCTAAAAACCAAGCACACCGCAGTGAAAAGTCACATTATTCAACCTTTTTATCATTCTAGTTTGCATTTTCCCAGCCATCCTTATTTCTTATGCCTCTTTCCAGCTTGCCAGAATGAGGCTTTTTTTTTATTAAAACCAAGTGTTTAAGTATGACCATCTGATTCCATTTCACTGTGTATGGAAAAGGGCCAATAGTAAAATCTTACTTTTTTCTTTGACATTTCCCCATCAGCCCCCACCCTACACATCTCAAAACTCTGACCTGTTCCTCAGAAATGGCCAGAGCCTGAATCTCATTTTCATAGCTACCTTAATGCTAACATTGAAAAGTCAAGTGGTCAATTTGCCTGCTCCAAAATGGCATGGATTTCTCTGACATTGTCCATAATTTATTGCGTTTTCAAAATTTCTTGCACAGATAGAGCTTTATACATTCTTTTTTGCTTCTTCCATTTTGTTCCTGAAAAACTCCTTAAGACCCCATTGAGATGTCCTCTACAGGTGTGCTATTCCTTTCTGCTCCCAAGGACTGCCATGAACAACAGCTAAAGGCCGAAGTTTAAACCTGGTTTTTCTACTCAAGGCCTTATAACCTTGTTTGGAGAAACATAACTTCCCCTCTCTCAATCTGAATTTTCTAATCTGCAAAATATGGATATTAATACCTTCTTCATTGTGCTTTAAGATGATTCAATGATATTATTCATGTGAGACCCTTTAGATACCTCCTAATAATGCCAGCTAATGATAAAGTTACTATTGTAATACTTATAATATTACATTATAACTTAAGCTTGTATCTCTCTCTTCTACTTTGCCATATACTCCTTAAGGACAGGAAATAGGACTTTTAGGTCTGGAAATTTATGCTTATAAAAATATAATACTTATAATAAATACATAGCCGGGGGCATCACCCTACCAGACTTGAAGCTATATTACAAGGTCATAGTGATCAAAACAGCCTGGTATTGGCAGAAAATTAGAGACATTGACATCTGGAACTGGATAGAAAACCACGAGATTAACCTAACCTCTTACAGCCATCTGATCTTTGATAAACCAAACAAGAACATACACTGGGAAAAAGAATTCTTATTCAGTAAATGGTGCTGGGAGAACTGGATATCCATCATGTAAAAGACTGAAACTGGACCCACACCTTTCACCACTTATAAAAATTGATTCAAGATGGATAAAAGATTTAAATCTAAGGCATGAAATGATAAAAATCCTAGAATAAAGTGTGGGAAAAACTCTTGAAGATGTCGGCCTGGGGAAAAATTTTATGAAGAAGACTTCTGTGGTAATTGCAACAATAACAAAAATAAAGAAATGGGACTTAATTAAACTGAAAAGCTTCTGTGCAGCTAAGGACACAACAATCAAAGCAAATAGACAACCTTCAGAATGGGGAAAGATATTTACATGTTATGAATCTGACAGGTTTGATAACTAGGACCTACGGAGGATTCAAATTAATCAGCAAAAAAAAGTTAACAATCCCATCACTGGGCAAGAGACATGAACAGAACCTTCTCTGAGGAAGACAGACAAATGGCTAACAAATATATGAAAAAATGCTCATTGGCCCTGGTCATCAGAGAAGTGCAAATCAAAACCATCCTGAGATATCACTTAACTCCAGTAACATTAGCCCACACCACAAAGTTCCAAAGCTGCAGATGCTGGTGTGGATGTGGAGGGAGAGGAACACTTTTATACTGTTTATGGGACTGCAACTAATACAGCTCCTTTGGAAAGAAGTATGGAGAGTCCTCAAGGAACTCAAATTAGATCTCCCATTTGACCTCACAATCTCATTACTAGGCAACAGAAGAAAAAAAATCATTTTATCATAAAGACATTTGCACAAGATTGTTTACAATTTACACAGCTCAATTTACAATCACCAAGACATGGAAACAAGCTAAATAACCATCAACTCAGGAATGGGTTAATAAATTGTGGTTATATGCATGCCATGGAATATTATTAAGTCATAAAAAAGAAGATGGCTTCCCATCTTTTGTAATAACTTGAATGGAATTGAAACACATTCTTCTTAGTAAAGTTTCATGAGAATGGAAAAGCAAGTATCCAGTGTACTCAATACTAACATGAAGCCAGTAGATGACCTAATGCGTGCCCACACGGGAGAAAAACTCAGTTCAATTCAAGTTGGGGGAGGGGCAGTAAAAAAGGGGGAGCACGAAGTGGGTGCTCCCACGGTATGGGCATGGTGGGGGGGTATGGCACACTTTCTGAGCATGGAACATAACTACAAGAGTGACTCTACCTCACAGATTCAAACATTTGGCCAATTGTTTGTAGCCTCACATTAATCTGAGATTTAAAAATATAATACTATGTCAAAGTATCTAGCACAGAGTAAGGCCTTTAAAATACAATAGAAGAATAAATGACAAAAAAAAAAAGGAGGTTTAGTGAGATATCTATGACAGAGACGTGTGATTTCAAAACCTAAGCGTATCATACATACAGCATTGTTTAAGACAGCTCCAAAATCGCTGAGAAACTCAAGGCACTCAGAGACTCAAGTTTTATATTGACGCCAACTGTGTGACTTGTCATATCCTGAACACAATTACGGTGACATAGCTATTAGTAAGGACTCTGACGTCAGGGACTCAAAACCTAACTCTGCAATTTAATTGCTGTTTGACCTTAAATTCAATAAGTTAGTTTTCTCATCTATTGAATGGTAGTAAGTATAACTACATTGATTTGTTAAAATTTAGAAAAAAAATTCAGGTTCAGCATCCATAGCACAGTGGTTACAGTGCCAGCCACTTAGACCAAAGCTGGTGGGTTTTAACCCGGCTGGGGCCAACTAAATGACAATGACAACTGCAACAAAACATAGCTGGGCATTGTGGCAGGTGCCTGTAGTCCCAGGTATTTGGGAGGCTGAGGCAAGAGAATCGCTTAAGCCCAAGAGTTGGAGGTTGTTGCTGTGAGCACTCTATTCAGAGTGACATAGTGAGACTCTGTCTCAAAAAAAAAAAAAGAAAAAGAAAAAAGAAAAGAAAAGAAAAAAAAAAGAGAAAAAAATCACCAGTAGTGCTTCCATAATTCTTGGCATATAGTGTTTTTTTTTTTTTTAATTTATTATTTTTTTTTATTATAGATAAAAATATGCACCATAGATGTGGCCCAACCCATCACCCTCCCTCCACCCAAATGGCATATAGTGTTTAATAAATAAATTCACTAGCAATTAATTCTCTTGACTTGTTGCCCTAAAAAAAGATATTTCACATTCATTTTCTGTGGTTGCATATAGAATTCTAGGTTGGCAAAAATATTTTTTTGAGCATGTTAAAAATGTCATTTGGTTTCTCTCTGGTATTGTGGTTTCTTTTTTTTTTGTGACAGAGTTTCACTTTGTCACCCTCGGTAGAGTGTCATCACAGTTCACAGCAACCTCAAACTCAAGCAATTCTCTTGCCTCAGCCTCCCAAGTAGCTGGGACTACAAATGCCCACAATGCCCAGCTAGTTTCAGAGATGGGGCCTCACTCTGGCTCAGGCCAGAGAAACAATCGAAGAGACAGGACTCCCTGGCCCACCACCTTTTCTAACAAGGAATTCAGTGACTCCCCTGCTGCTCATTGCCTGCCACGCCGCTTAGTCTGGAAACACGCGGCAGACCCCAAGAGAAACCTAGATTTTATCCTTAGAACTAGAGATCAAGTTGGCAGGGGGTTGGGAAATAAGCTTAAAAGGCTACAGAGAAAAATAAGTAAATGTAGCACACTTCGCTCATCATCGGCTCACTAGAAACCTAAAAGGATGTTTCCCCTCATCGTTTCTTGGTGGCAGGCTACGCGGAACCCTGAATATTAATCATTTTTCAGACATTAAAAGGAAATAACTAATAATTTGCTTCAGAATTCCTAGCACATGTTCTGTGTCGTAGCTCTCCATTCCTATCCGTTCCATTCTTTGCTTTCTGCTGCTAACCACAGCAGGTGAAGCATTGACTAAGAAACAAGAAAGGCTCCCTCAGCATCCCCAGCACAGTGTCAGGGGAAAAAATCCAGGAGAAAGTCAACATTCCCACCCAGAGAAGTAGCCATTAAAAAAGAAGTAAAATCACTGAGTAAAACTGTATTAAACGTATGCATAAGCATAAACATTTTAGGGCAAAATGAACAAGCAAATGAGACTCCTAATCAAACAGCAGCGAGAATGGCTACACTCAGTCTTTTCCTACGATGGAAAGACATCTAAACAAGTAACATTCCCAAAGCTTTTGTTTACCACTATTCGCTATAGGAGATTCACAAAAGTGCAGTCAGCGAAACAGGCGAAATGGCACAATACCAACCTCATTATCTGCAGCCACCTGGATTTTAATTTTCACAAAAATTTTTTTCATTCTCCATCCACCCCACTCCCACCAGGCAGACTGGTCCTGGCACCTCTGTATACCTTCTTTGCTCTTTGATGTGATGAAATTAGTTTCCATAATATTTTGCATGACCAAGAAGAAAGGGATTGAATAAATATTACAATTCACAGATCTCACTTGGCCAAATAACGTGCCTACAAATCAACATTTTTGGAAAAGGCACCAAATCCTTTTAGTTTTCCACTGAATTCACTCAGTGCTCCACATGTAAATTCCTTCAGAGGAATAATGCATTTTGAAAGTGCTTCACTTGATAAAGACGGATAATGAAGATGATGATGATGATTCTACAACATGATTGCAGCATTAAGCCTTGTTTGGTCTTCAGGGTAGAGGTATGGATCAGTCATAACCTCTTTGTCTAACATTGTCAAGATGAAGGCCTAAGGGAGAAAGGCACCCAGCCCCTAGCCCTCTAGCTGATGTCATTCTGCCCATAAAGGATTCTTCACACACACACACACACACACACACACACACACACACACACACACACACAAAGACAGTATGGTAAAATGAACAGAAGGTGGACAGCCCTTTTGGAGTAGGGCAGAACTAAATTTGAGTTCAAGCTCTTCACCATGGTCAAAAGAGTCTTGACCTTGGTCAAGCCATTTAATCTTGTTGAGATTCAAGTTCTTCTTCTGGAAAATGATGGTAATAATATCTACCTCCCAAAGTTTTGTGAGGATTAATATGGTATTGTATATGTGGGAACATCCCATGGTCATCACTTTGCCTCCTTCCTGTTCCCCGGCTATCACAGGCCAGCAAGAAAAAAACAACAGAACCATAACTCAAGGAACAGTCCTTACATTATGCCAGGTCTTTCAAGTTACATGACTTCTGCACTGGGGAGGGGAGCACATCATATTCAAGAAACTCTTGTATTATTATTGGCTTCTCATGGAAAGAGTGGGGCAGTCAAGTCCAGATCCAAATTGTCTCACTGTTATCCCATCAGACACAGAGTCCAAAAGAACATGTAAGGCAGCCGGTTCAGAGCTGACCCCTCACTGGGGCGAGACCTTAGCTCTCGACACTTCCTGCACCATACAGCTGCCACCTTCTCTCCTCGGACCTTTGATTCTATCTTTATCTTCCCAAGGCTCCTTGAACCCTACAAAAGGTCCCTCTATCATTTTGTGCCTTTAGAATTATGTCCCCTTTTTTGCAGATAATCATCCTTTTACTCTGTGGTGGTTCTTAGAGCATTCTGAGAGTAGAAGAGAGAAGGGGCAGAGGAAAAGGGATCTTTATGGGTGTTGTTATTTAAGATCCAAGAGCTTTCAGATCATGAACACTTTCATGCTGCCCAGACACTCTGGGGCACCCCCAGTGTGTTCTTATGAACTTTTTGAATAATAAGAAATGAAGAGGAAGAGAGCCATCCTGCCATGTTCCATCCATGGAAACGTCTCAATCCCCACAAAGCGCCTCCCTAACCCACAGAGATTCCCCACACACACCTTGACTATATAAGGTCAAAATCCTACACACAGATAAGGCTGCTGTCAAACACCAGCACTCCCACCACTGTGCGCACACACAGACATCATGGGCCACCCCACTTCCAGAGTACCATTAGCAGTGCCATCTGGACTCTGGTGGTTAGAATAAATTGTTTACAGAAGCTACATTCATCCCTACTTAGGAATGGTAGACACCACCCACACATCTGACAGCAGGGATCACCAAGTCTCCCAGCTCTCCCCTTTGAGTTCACCAGACTCACACTTCCACTGCACATTTCTCCCTCTTCCTACTTATTTTATGGGTGGGCTCGTGGCTTTGGAATCCAGCCTATTAAGCTCCTGCTGGGGGAGAAGCTCAGCCTACTGAGAAGTGGTGGATTCAGCTCCCAGATGAGGAGCAGGAGAGCATGTCAAGGCCTGGCTTGGTTCAACCTTCAGACAAGCATTATAAAGTTGAAGGTATCCTAGCCAGCCTTTGATTAGTCTGAATGTTGGGTTCCAATCATGTTTAGCACACGTCTGTTAAGCATCCTGGCTGGCTGATGCATCTGTAGGTGATGATGGACCAGTTCTATGCTTTTTAATAACAAACAACTGAAATTCTGTTCCCGGTAAATAGCTCTCACAATTTCTTCCTTGGTCATAATGGACCCACAAAGAGAAATCTTTGAATTAAGATTTTTTTTTTCCCCTAAACCAGAATGGTGTGTGTTGAGCGAGGGGGAAAAAAAGGTAAAAGCCCACTGCTAGCAATACACTGCCAAGGGTCTGAATTGGCAGCTGCAGGCAGAACAAAAGTCAATAGGGATTAACTCTAAGTGGATTTTCTAAATTTTCTAGATGATTAGATGGGCTACCTTTGGGGAAAATGCTTTCTTTGCTTTCCATTTTTCTTTCTTTCTTCTTCTTCTTCTTTTTTTTTTTTTACATTGTTATTCTAAGGCAGGAAAATACTTCCTCTGAGTGCAGCAGACCCTGACTCTACCAGTTGTCCTTTGAACAAACAGCACTATCATACAAATCAAGCCACACAGGGCAATGTGACTTCTAGAAGGAGTTTTGGTTTCATAGAGATTTGAAATTTCAAAATCACACCTGGTCTTTGTCTCCTTTTGTCACCCATCTCTACCCTCAGAAGCAGAACAGCCCTAAGTGTTCCCAGAGGGCCTTTCCCCTCAGGTGACTTGTGCCACCATCACCCTGGTCCTAGAGGGCATGGTTTCCAAGCACTCCCATCTATGGGCACTCAGTGACTTCAGGACACCCCTAGACCAGGGCCCTCCTGATTCTGGAAAAGCCAAATAGCCTTCCCTGCAGCAGGGCTTCCTTTCCACTTCCTCAGCTGCCCACGGTGCTAAGGCTTCCGGCTGAGGGTTTGCCCCCCTTTCCCCACGGGACTAATGGGAGGAGCCTTGCCTGACAGCCCCACTGCGCAGAATGTGAGAGTCTCCCAGACTAGACCACCCAGTGGGCAGTGCTGTCTCCCTGATGGCTGTCTTCCTCTTTATCTTCTCACCTGGGAGACTTCCCTAGATAATCCCCACATCTCCAATATGAAACTGAAAACAGTGACTCCTTTCCTAACAGTCTAAGACATTCAAAATCCGCAGCACAAAAAGAACATTGACCTACTTTTGCCCATTTGCCCATTTGTTTAATGTTTAATGTTATCACACCTTTCTGAAGAACCTGTCTCCTTCCGTTACCTTGTGCACCCAATTTGGGGAAGAGGAAAAAGCACGCCCTTCCACTCATAAACACACGGTCTTGTACGCAATTTTAGAATACACTCACTGCCTGTATTAGTTTTCCGAGGCCACCACGGCAGAGTACCACACACTGGGCCGCTTAAACAATAGAATTTAATCGTCTCATGGTTCTAGAGGACAGAGGTCAGACAGCAAGATGGCAGCAGGGTTGCTTCTGTCCAGGGCTGTGAGGGAAGGATCTCTGCCAGACCTTTCTCTTTGCCATCTGGAAGGCTCCCTCTGCATCTCTTCACTTTGCCTCCCTTCTGTGTGTGTCCATCTCTGGGTCCAAATCCCCCTTTGGTAAGGACAGGGTCACACTGGACTAGGGAACCTTGCGTGAGACCACCACACACCAGTCATGCTGGACTAGGGCTCGCCCCAATAACTTCATGTCAACGTTATCATCTCTGTCTAGACTATATCTCCAAATAAGGTCACATCTGAGATACCAGGAATTAAGACTCCAATATAGCTTTTTTTAAAGTGGGCATGGTATGGGGAAATGCAATTCAACCCAGAGCACTGCCAATTCATAAACTCTGTTCAGGAACCCCAAGACTAAAAAAGATTCACCTTGTTACGTGACTAAGACTCAAGTGGCAATTAAAAAATAACTTTGGCTGGGAGTGGTGGCTCATGCTTGTAATTCTAGCAGGCAGAGGTGGGGAGCGGGAGTCACTTGAAGTCAAGAGATCAAGAACAGCCTGAGCTATTGTGTTAAGACATTTACATTCTACATTTACTAAGTTTCACATATACCCTTGTAAGACTCACTGCAGCTGATAATTATGTTCGCTTTTATACTTTTGCTTTTATAAACACATTCCTTTCAAATTTAACACTTCACATTT
>CAUYPK010108879.1:0-52761 GCA_963574355.1 Loris lydekkerianus
TCTTTAAGGCTGCATAATATTCCATGGTATACATATGCCATAATTTGCTAGTCCATTCGTGGGTCGATGGGCACTTGGGCTTCTTCCATGACTTGGCAATTATGAATTGGCCTGCAATAAACATTCTGGTACAGATGTCTTTGTTATATTCTGACTTTTGGTCTTCTGGGTATAAACCTAGTAAAGGAATTATAGGACCAAATGGCAGGTCTATTTTTAGGTCTCTAAGTATTCTCCAAACATCCTTCCAGAAGGAACGTATTAGTGTGCATTCCCACCAGCAGTGTAGAAGGTGTGCCCTTTCCTCCACATCCATGCCAACATATGTGGTTTAGGAATTTTGTTATGTGGGCTACTCTTACTGGGGTTAGGTAATATCTCAAAGTAGTTTTGATTTGTGTGTATCTTAATATGATGGTGTCTTTATATAAAAATGACTCTGCACATAATTTTTATGTATACCAAGGGAAACAGATTCTCAGAAAAATACAACATAAAAATAACAAGCTACACAGGAGTGAGGTCAAGATTGAAATAAAATATATATCAGTCTAAATGCTCCATTCCAGTGCCATTTCTCATGAGGGACTACCGAGGTGATGCAGTGGAGATGGTTTCCTTACCACAGGTCTAGTGGCACAGGCTGAGTAGACGGCTGCTGGCAAAGGTACAGAGGCTGCACCTGCAGTCTGTCTCGTCACAACTCATCAGCCTCACCTACATCCCAGTTTAACCAACAAAACAACATGTTCTGATGAAAAAGTTCAAATGTAAAACCAATAGAGTCTGTATTATACAAAAATCTCACTTAAGACACATTCAATACAAAGAAACCAAAATGAGGAACTTTCCATTGGAAGATATAACAATAACAGCAGCAGAAGCCACAGGTAATATTTATTAAATGCTTATCAAGTGCTTTCTGTATATTTTTCCATTAAATCTTCACAACCATACTATAGCAGGTTTCCCAAGCAGCACTTTACACACAGTGAAGAAGACAGCAGAAAAGTTGAGTATGATACTTTGTGATACTTTCTCATATATGAATGGTATGTGTGCACAGAAAAAAAAATCACCTTATTCAATTAACAATATTTGGAAGCCAACCATGGAAAACTAACTCTTATCTGGGCATGTTGATTAGATATAATTTTATATTTTAGATCAATGAGAATTCCTGCAGAAACATATTTTGTAAAGAAAAATTCCTTTAAATTTTAAGTATATTTTATTTTAGTTACTTTTTTTTTTTTTTAAGTTTTGCTTTCAAGATACTAAAGATACTGGGTTTTTAAAATAATCTCAATCCTGGATCGTATCTGAATGTTCCTCTCTTTAGTTGTAAACCTCCTCAGAACAAGGAAAAATAAATCAAGAGGAAGTATAAGAATTTCCCAATAAAAGAAAGTCAGTGGGGTGCAAATGTTCTTTCTCATTCAACTTGTCAGTGGTGACCAGAAAAGGGGGGGAGGATATGGTAGGTTTGATGCTGACAAGAGATAAAGTAAAAAAACAAACAACAACAACCAAAAAAATAGAAGCCAGGGGGTGTCCAGTCAAATGTCCCTTGGATAAGCCTAGCTTAACCTAACAGGTGGTTATGCCATTCAAGACAGCTTCCCTACAGGGAAAACACATCATTTTCAAAGTCAATGGGAGCAACTTTCTGGGTTTATGTCAAAATCCTGTATCGATTTTTAGGTTAAGACAGAGCGTAAAAACCCCCTTCCAGAATACATGAAAAAACCCGCAGAATAGTGATTAACAGCATAAAACAGAAACAAAAACAAGGCTTGGCCCTCTGTGATCATTCAGACAGTTGAGAAAATAAACAGAAGTTTCTGGGGCAGAAGTAGTCACTGTGTGACTTCCAACACACAGCCTTCATCCAAGCTAATACTTGAGTCTAAATTTAACGAGGAGTCTGGTTGAAAACTACAGATTGAGAGGAAAACAAGCCGCATAGGTGTTCTAATAGTTTCCCTTGCTTGAGCAAAGGTGTTTCAGAGTGAGAGAAATAGCAGAGAATGATTTCTTTGCAGTAAGGGACACATCCACCCCTTGCTTCACAATGAACTGGGGAAGCTCATGAAATCTGAGGACAAACCCTTCCCCCTACACTACCCTTCAAGTACCCCCTACCCACCTCTCTCTCTCTCTCTCTCACACACACACACACACACAGATGTAAACCTCTTTTAGGACATTTAATGAATGAGATGTCAGGAGAGAAAATAGACCTGGCATTCTAAGAAAGAACATATATGGATGGCATCAGTACCCCCACCAACCTCCCTTCTCAAAAGAAACAGAAAGAACTTGAAATACCCAGCTCTCAAACCAGAGCCTTTGAGAGGAAAACACTCTGGTCTAATAAAGGAAGAAAGTCAAGAAGTTACCAATCCTTTATTAGAAAAGATAGAATGTTTGGAAAAGGCCAGCCAACCAAGATGAAAAAAGGGCAAAACAACTGTGCAAAATATCCTCATCCAGAGGAAAATAAAGGAAAGAATTTTTCAACCATCAAGGCATAAAAAGCAAACAACTTATTTCAGGGAAAGAACAGGTTCTCCTCAGACTTCTGCACGGCAATATTTAGTGCTCAGCAGTCAGGGAGCAAATGCGACCCAAGGACATTACACTGAGATAAAGCATTATTCATTTTTAAGGCAAAAGACTGACACTGGCAAACATGGGAGGACTCATAAAATGTGCACACCTATGGCCTTTCCTAAAAATAGTTTTTAAGTAAACCATGAGAATGAAATAGAGCTCATTTAGAGAAGCAAGATAAATGATTTAGAAATGGTCAATGGTGGGTGGAGAACATTGATCTCATTTACACATAAAGCCAGTTCTAGTCAAATAAGGAAGTCATGGGTCTAGGGCACCATGAGTGCTGTACGGATGCACCAATGTAAAATAATGACACCAGTAACAAACATTGAGATACAGTGCCAGGAGTTGGCTGTAGTGGGAAGGAAACACAGGAGGAGGGGGCAGTGGAAGTTCTCATCCGTCACAGACAGCCAATTGAGATTAAAACCAAAATGTAAGGCTTCATGTGAAAATAATATGTTTTGATTTTTATTAAAATCTAAAATGTAAAAATTAAAATCAAAAATACAAAATTAGAATTATTTTCTGAATATCCATCTATAGTTATAACTTTACATAGGCTTAGAAATAAAATTGGGTTAATGGGTAAAAATAAATATAGTTAGTTAGAATACACAATATTTGATAGCAAGACAAACTGACTATAACCAACAGAAAATTAATGTATACTTTAAAACAACTAAAAGAGTGGAATTGAAATGTTCCCAGCAAAATGAAATGATAAATACTTGAGGGGATTGATATCTCAATTACCCTACTTGATTTAATTCACATTCTATGCCTGTGTCAAAAAATCACACGTACTCTATAAATATATACAACTATTATGTGCATATAATATTAAAAACAAAAGAAAAAGAAAAAGAAAGGAAGATATTTGGAATAAAGTTGGACCAATGTGAATAATAGTTTTTTTCTAGGTAGTAGGGTTTGAAGCAATTCTTTTTAAACTTTGACACACATACACACAAACATAAATGTGTTTGTATATATTACAAAAACAATGCCATGCTTTACCAAAAGACTGAAAGTAAATAAGGAAAGTTGCTAACAGTAGTTATTCATGATTTAAAATAAATTTTTATGTTGAAAGTAACCAATTTCTCTTGTTCCCCCTTCACCACTTCTACTAATATCAGTATGACGATGTGTCTCCCACTATCTCTGGTACTTTCACAGTGTTTGTATAGACAGATGTGTTTGCATCTATGTTGCTACTTCTGCGAACCGAACCGTTGTTATCTAAACACTGTAGATCAAGAAACAATTTTGGCCAAGTAAATCTTACATGGTAAAAGTGAGATCCAAACCCAGCTCCACCTCATATCAATGGCCATAATACTTACACCATACCATTTTAGAAACAATTTCTTTTCTCATTCTGGTTTTTAAAATTAATCCATGCAGAAGAATGTTTTTGAAGTCTTCAGAGAATCAATTTCTTAAATGAAAATTGTTACTGCTCCCAAAATCTAATGTTTTGATTAAGCTTTAAAAATTAAAATCTAAGAAAACTTGTGAGAGGCCTTAGGTTTCCTGCTCACGGAAGTTCTCAGGCTGCATGATTCAAAGCAACAAACCAGCACCATCTCACTGACATGGTGCCTTTTACATTATCACCAAATTGGTGATTGCTTTCCACCGTAAAGGCTTAGAAGTGAATTACTGTTGCCAAATGACGTATATGTAAAATATAGCCTCTATATTAAAACGAGTAAAATTAACAATCCCAGAACAGAGTTTAAATAGCAATTCATTCTTGCCAGTTTCAATTTTGAGACATTTCAATTAAAGTCTATCAGAGCCAAAGGAAGTCATCGCTGGTTAATATTAATGAAATAAAAAGCCAGATCATAAAATGAGAGATAAACACCATGAAATGATTAATTTTTTCCCCAATGACTGTCTTTAAATACGGATTTGATTATTTGCCAGCTTTTGTTAAAATAAAGTTTATCCAACATTAATGATGATTATTTCCAAAGAGTAGAATGTGAGATGTTTTTTTTCTCACCTATTTGATAATTTTTGTTTCCCATTCATTGCTCTCTCTTTTAACTGGGTTCAGCCTGTGTTTGGGGAGTTATTGTACATTTATCGTCACTGATTTGCTTTTATCTGATCTTCTTCATATCACTTGTGAATTCTTTCACTGACAACGTGGAAGTCACACGCACTGAATATTCCTCCCTAGATGTTGGCCCTCCGAGGGAGCCCAGACACAAAGGGGAGCAGCATAGCCATGTGGTGACTGCAACGCTGGCAGTTTCAGCAATCACATTTAATTGAGTAGAGACATTAATTTCTTTCATTTCTTTAACCCGAACTTGTCACCTCTAATTTTAGACAAACAGTAGGTTTTATACTTCTGATGTCGGACAGAACTGGTGTAAGGACACTTCCCTGGCTATTTCGACAAACTCCAACACTGAAGAAAATAGCAGAAAATAATCTGGGAAACTGGCTTGGAGTTTGATTTTCCCACGTGGGTGTGCCAAGGGACACTTAGCAAAATCTAAGTTTCTTCGGCAGGAACCACCGGTGTTTCAGATTTAAATAGCACGGCAGAGATAAATGTTTTATCAAGACTGAGGATGAGCAAGTGAACCAGAAACCACTGTCAGACTGGTGGTTGGAATGATTCTGCTTTGTTCCTCACCCCTCCTAAAACCACTCACCATCATAATAAAACTCTTAATACCAACCACTTTGCTTTTTCTTTCTCTCTTTTATACCTTCCCATGACAAACACATTGCTTTATCCATATTATCTGTAACAGTGATAATATTACATTAGTCTAATCCTCTGGCTCACATATCTCAAGGCACAAAAGACATACTCTCTATACACCTAATAACTCTACTTATCAACAAGAAAACAACCTCTCTAAATAAACACCCTCTTATTTAGCTGTTGTTGCTCTCTTTTTTTCAGATGCAATTCTTAGTGGGCAAGTATTGGTTCTTTCCCAATTAAGTGAGCTCATCATTTGCCCCAAAAACTGGCTTGATCAAGGTCTTTGAAGGACAAAACTGTGGGGCATTAGGCATTTACTTGCGTGATGTTATAAACAATACCACCAAAAAAAAAGTTTGCAGGGATGATGCCACTGCACATATCAAACTGTTCTCAGTCATTACTCCTTAGACATCTCTCCCTCCCCACTTCCTCCTTCTTTCTTCAGAGCCTGTGTAGGTGGGATGTGCCTCTTGATGAATGCAGTTTAATTATATAAGCTTGGCTCTTCTCTTACAAGATGTTATACCAGGGTTACCTTATTTTGTCCCTGTTATGTAATTGGATTGTAGGATGCTTCAGTCCATACACCTACATAAATATTAATTTTATTTCTGTCTTGTTTGATTCCCAGAGAGTCAAGCTATAATTTTACATACTTTTAAGGACAGTTTGACTTTAAGCAGACAAGACTCTTTGGTTTGTCTCTTCTCTCTATTAATCAAACATTTTATAAGTCAAACACTCTTATGTCCCAGCACTTCTTGGATGAACTTAAGCAGAAATGTTTCTACTTGAGATTGAAAGAGAATCAGAAAATACTAAGAATGAAAGGAACAAAGAATAGCAATGAATTTAAAGTAATATAAATCATTTTCCATAAAATAAATACAATCTGATTGTAAAACTTTTTTTAATTTTAAAACCTGGATCCTACAGGGGAGAAAATGAAACAGTGGGATTTTGAGATGATACTGGAGAAGATGGTGAGGACAAATTTCACGAAATTACAGATTTCCAGCAGTTTCCATCATACAACCTACTACTGAATGCCTTAAATTCTCATATTATGAAAACAATAAAAGAAGATGAGGTTATATTGAACCCCAGAAAGAAAAACTGGAGGAAGCCAGTGTGTAAAATCGTCCCCATCTTCTCTTTGCTCACTTCTAGGCAAACTACAAGCATCTAAGAGGAATGGTGTCCACTACTTTCAGTGAAACTTATTGTTAAGAAAAATTTAAAAATAGCAAACAAAACACAACGGCATAGTAATTAACATAACCCTGGTTGAAAAATGTTCAGTATTTTCCGTTTGAGTTTATCTACAACAATGAGTTCTACTGAGCAGCCGGAGGCTGGTAACTGTAATTTCTCCCATATTTGTGTAGGCTTGTTTTGCTATATCAGCAAAAGGGGTACAAGATGAGACTGAAGCCAATTATCTAAGAAAAGCTCTATAATTTTTAAAAGCTGCCGTATGACTGAGGCATTTAATCAAAAGTCACATCAATTATTTTAAATACTTTTGAGAAAAACAAGCAAAAGTCTTCTGCCAGTTCTCACTTTCAGAAAGAAGTTGATTTTGATCACACTCATCAACACACACCAGAGGGTAAATATCAGGGAAGAGAAATTTAGGAATCTTAATGTTAAAAATTCTTGTCATTGGATTTTCTTTGCAGAATCCCATCCTCTCTATTTTTTTCTAGATAAATCCTCTCTTGAAGGATCAATCAACCTACCTACCAATCTAAACACATATTGTTTTTCCTCATTAAATGAAGGTAACACATATGAACATCTGTGCCCAAAATTCTCCAAACCTTGACAAGTATCAACAATCTTGGGGACTTTTATTTCCATTTACTACATGTCCACATCACATATTAATCAGTTGTTAACCTTCATTTAAATCTAAATCTGCTAATTTTTTTCCATCCCTTTGAATTTTTCAATTTTCTAAAGAAAATGTATTTGAACAATAAAAACACTTTTTTAAGGAAAGAAATACAGTGTATTTTTTCAGCAAGTTTTTTGGGGGGGAGAATAGAAATGAATGACAAAGAAATGAAGACAGTCAATGTAATGAGATTAAAAAACGATTACAAGAGGAGGTCTCTGCACACACCGGCTCTGAGAGCAGCAAGAGTGAATCTGGATTGCAGTACTTTGTAAAATCCACAGAATTTGATTTTCATTGGGAAACAATGCTTTTTTTAGTAGAGATTGTTTGTAATCATTTGGCCACAAACACTAAATAACATTATTTTCAGTTTAACCCAGTGCGACTCAAAATACAGGTGAATTTTTCCATTGGTAAGGTACTAAGAAAAGTATTACTTTTCCAGCTTGAATCTATAATCTGACAGTCATAATATACAAAAATTGCTAAAGTTATATAGAACTAATAAAGTTAGCAAAGTGTTTTTTTACACAAAATTATCTACGTTTCACAAATAAAGAATATTTGAATCATTATTTATTCCTGAAAACTTACTAATTTTGAAAGTTTGTTTTGCCATATGCCTGAAGTAGCATTCAGAAGAAGTCAAAATACAATGTTAAAATGAACATTCTATTATCTTACTGTGCTTATGTGAGGAAAGCCAAAAATCTGCCTTCATGTCCCCTGGATAGAGATACAAAACTTATGTTTCAATTTTGACTGAATGATAAAAACAGCAAGCAACAAAACCAGTTTTTGAAAAAAAATAGAAGGCAAGAAAATCTGTCTTCAAAAAAAGTAACAAGCAAAATAATTGGTTTTCTTTATTATTTCACTACTGTATTTTACTGGTGTTAGGTAGTCACATTTGATTTTCAAAAGCCCTCAATTATAAGAAGGCACAGTCTACAAACAAAATTAACATGTCTGCAGCCACTTAACAAAGTCTTTTAACACCCACTATCTCATTTAACTTAATTCTGAACATAGTATCTCAGTAATTGTAAACACTACTCCCATTTTGCATATGAAGATATTGAGAATTAAGTTTAAACAATTTTCCTAAACTGGGAGCAATGGCTCAAGCCTGTAATTCCTAGGACTTTGGGAGGCCAAAGCAAGAGGATTACATGAGGCCAGAGTTCAAGACTGACCTGGGCAAACTAGTAAGACCCTATCTCTACAAAAAATGAACATAAAACAAAAATTAGCCAGGCATGCTGGTACAAATTTGTAGTCTTAGCTACTTAGGTGGCTGAGGCAAGAGGATAGCTTGATCCCAGGATTTCAAGGTTATACTGAGCTGTGATGGCACCAGTCCAATCAGGTATAGGGAACAGAGCAAGACCCTGTTGAAGGAAGGAAGGGAGGGAGGGAGGGAGGGAAGAAATGAGGGGAGGGAGGGAGGGAGGGAGGAAGGGAGGAAGGAAGGAAGGAAGGAAGGAAGGAAGGAAGGAAGGAAGGAAGGAAGGAAAAAAGGAGATCCTCCTTAGTTCTCAGGACCAGTAAGTGACCAAACCAGGCAGAACAAGGACCTAAGTTCACTTTCTCTGAAACAAACTTGAGGTCTCTTTCTTCAAGACTGTCTCAACACACATGCAAACTTTCAATTGTGAAATAAATCCTTTAAAAATATAAATATCTGAGCTTAATCTCATTTTGTGTCTAGAATATCTTCTCTATTTTTTCAAGTCAATGAGAAGACGTAGGATTAGTTAAAGACCTAAAGAAAATGACAAAAGATAATATTATAACAAGCATCTTAAGTCTGAGATTGGGGTTTGGATGCATATGCTTTATTAAGAGTAAGTTATAAGAGTGGGGGAGGCAGAAGGGGAAAGATGGGGCCAAGTCAGGCTGTGGCTGCAGCTGGTGTGGACTCTGAGCCTGACCCCAGGGGTACTCTGCAGGCAGTCCCATCTGGAGGCACAGTAATCTGCATGTCTGCACTGGGTCAGATGCAAGGAGGTTGACTCTTGAGCTAAATGAGAAGAAAAATTCTCCAAAGAAGTTGGTGCTGGGCCCAAAAAAGGGGGCAACTTTAGCAACAGAAAGGGAAGCAATAGCCCAGGAGGATCTGGGATGGCACCAAAATCATCCCTAGGGTGTGATGCCGCACCTTCCCCTTGGAACTTTGTAGTTCCCTCTTGCTCTGGCTTTTGGCTCAGCCAAGAACTTGATTTGTGCAAGAGGATGTTAGCTGACTCGATGAAGAAATCATGTCTGAGCAGTTCTGTCTCATTTTTTGCTGCTGTTTGTTTGATTGCCATTAAACTATAACAGGATTCTCCTGAGAAACAGCCAGGGCCCAGCCCTGTGAGGGCCCATCCAAGCTCAATGACAGAGGTTAACTGCAGACATGTGATTGAGCCCTGCAGAGACATGCACAGATTAGCAGAACCAGTGCAACTGTATTTTTAGAAATAACGAGCAGTGGTTTTAAGCCTGAAGTTTGGGGTGGCTTGTTACACAGCATGACAATAGCAATAGTTAATGGCTATACATATCAAAGTTGTCAACACATAAATCCTCAGCATTTGCACTGACTGAACAAGAAGAATCCCAAGGTTTTGCAGCACAGCGCAATTTAATAAAGTAAGGAACTCAAGAACACAGGCAATCTTACTTAGACTCTAAATAAGTATCCAGGTCAAAATGGCTATTTTTATAATAAGAATTCTGATTTCTATAGTGACACGTGTACAATTTTCTAATGGTGATGGTTGGAAAAAATTAAAAGAAAATTAAAAAGTAGCTCACAGATCACTAAATACTATTTCTACTATCTTGGCACCTGCTTTTGTTGTCAAGTGATTATTGCCAATAAAAAGGCTATGGTTCGGTTTAAAATAGCATTATGACTTAGCCAACTTGATTGGAACTGAAGACAGGTTTGTGTTCCATAATTTCCTGTTTTAGAAATAACTGAAGTTTATGCAGTGCAAAATCAAAAGTCAGGTTAGCACAAGACAACATTAAGATACAAATTTGAGATAGGTGCCCATATGAGAAGGGGCTCCAATTTTTTTTTTCCAAAGCATTGTGGAATTTCTGCTTTTACCTTCTATCAAAGCTCCCTTCTGGTTAAAAATATGTAACAACTTCAACTCAGTTACAAATTATTAGTGATGTCATTTTTTTAGTTATAAATAGCTCTCCCACCCTTTGGTAAGTCTTAAAGGATACTTTTGTCATTCCCTCATAGAATGCAAAGGCTTTGAATTACAACTCCAACAATCAACAATTACCCAAGTGCTATCACACGCCACCTTGAGGACCAAGTGCTGTTATATGTATTCACACATGGTCATCCTCACAACACTCCTTAGGAATAGATACTTTTATTTTTAATTTATGGATGAAAAACTGACATTGTTCAAAAATCACATAGCTAATGACTGGTGTAGCTGGTAGAGTAGGACTGACCCCAAGCATTCCTGTCACCAAAGCCTATATTCTTGCTATAGCCAAGCCCCTGACTTATGAGTAATTTCCTCTGGGAGGTAAGAGCTAGAGAATGTGGGTCCAGCCCTAAAGGCTTTCTCCTTGATTATCCTCCAAGCTCCGCCAAAGCATCCCCAACCTTGTAACTGAGCGAAGCGATTACATGGACTTTGCTATATATATATATTTAATTTTCTCTCAAGCTTGATTAAGATTCTTCATTAACGTGGTGTGGAGGTAAATATTTATTGGCATCAAAGGATGTTTTCACCACAGCAGAGGACATATATGCGGTTTGTCCACAGGAAATTCTTCATACACACATACACACTTATGCACCCCATAAGATGTATACACACACACACACACACACACACACTTATGCACCCCATAAGATGTTCTGGCCAACAGCAGACTGTATATGAGACAGTGGTCCCATAGGATGAGGATTATAAAGGAGCTGAAAAATTCCCATCAATTAGTGACATCATAGTTGTCATAACAGCAGACACATTACTCATATGTGGTGATAATTCTGGTGCAAACAAACCTACTTTGCTGCCAATTGTATAAAGTCTAGCCTGAACAATATGTGTTGAACATTATACTGGATAATGATAACAACAACTATGTTACTATTTGCTGTATTTACTATATTATACTTTTTATTATTATTTTAGGGTGCATTCTTTCTTTTTTTTAAGTTGGCTGTAACTCAGTCAGGCAGGTCCTTCAGGAAGTATTCCAGAAGAAGTCATTGTTATCAGAGGAGAGGAAGCTCCACGCGTGGTACTGACTCTTACAGACCTCTCAGGGAGACACGAGGTGGAGACCCTGTGTGGGCCTAGGATTGTGTATTTGTGTCTTTCTTTTTAACAAAAAAGTTTAAAAAGTAAAAACAGATAAACAAGAATTTTTTTAAAGGAAAAAAAAAAAACCTTATAGAATAATGTTACAAAGAAAGAAACTTTTTTTTCAGAACTTTACTAGGTTTATGTTGTTTTAATCTAAGTGTAATTACAAAAGAGTCAAAAAGTTTTTAAAAAGTTTGTCAATGAAAATAGTTACATTAAGCTAAGGTTAATTTATCAGTGAAGAAAGAAAACCCCATTTTTGTAAGTTTAGTAGGGCCTAAGTGTACAATGTTTATCGAGTCTACAGTGGCATACAATAGCATCCCAGGTCTTCCCTTTCACTCACCACCAACTCCCTGACTCACCCACAACAATTTTCAGACCTGCAAGCCCCATTCACAGTACAAATACCCTATACAAGTACCCCATTTTTTATCTTATTTTTGATATTTTATTGTATCTCTTACTTTTTTCTTTTATAGCATTTTCTTTTTTTTTTTTTTTAGAGACAGAGTCTCACTCTGTCGCCCTCAGTAGAGTACTGAGGTGTCACAGCTCACAGCAAACTGCAGCTCTTGGGCTTAGGCGATTCTTGGGTCTCTTGAGTAGCTGGGACTACAGGCACCCACCACAACACCTGGCTATTTTTTTGTTGCAGTTTGGCCAGGGCCAGGTTGCAACCCAACACCCTCGGTATATGGGGCTGGCGCCCTACTGACTGAGCCACAGGCACTGCCCTTTCATACCATATTTTTCATGCATATCAGTATTTAGATATGTTTACAGATAAAAATACTTACCACTGTGTTACAGTCACCTCCAGTATGCATTACAGTAACATGCTATAGAGGTTTGTAGCCCAGGAGCAATAGGCTGGACCATACAGTCTCAGTGTGTAATAGGCTCTGCCACTGAGGTTTGTAGAAGTGCACTCTGTAGCCTTCACACAACAATGAAATTACTTAACAGTGTATTTCTCAGGAAGTATCTCTATTGTCAAGGAACCTGTGACTGTACATATAATGAGAATTGAATGTACAACTTTTATGTCACATGGTAGGGGCACTCAAATTTCTATTAGCTTGAATTGAATCAATTGATATTGTCATATTGGAGGAAATAACCCTACCCCCTGAAATTGAGGGTAGTTTAATTTCACAATTTGAAATATGAGACTAGTTGAAAACTTTGGGGATGATACAATGCTCAGTATCTCTTTTATTAATGAAGTCATTTTGATTTCTCATTTGATAATAAAAAATCATCTCATTCCTTAACTACTCCAGAGTCTAGTCCAAGCTAATGATTAAAACTTATGGGACATTCACTCTGTGCCAAAAACATTTTTTGGAGTTATAGACATTAATTCATCTTCATTTAATAGATGAGGGAACTGAGGCTTAGAGAGGTTAAGTTCACAGTGGCTCCTGCACTCAGCGGCAGAGCTGAAGTGGACACCTTATCAATTTCCAATGCCAACTCTATTGCCTCTGTATTGCATTAGGAACCTAGCTGAATGCTTGGGCCTCCTCAAGATTCCTATGTTGAAGCCCTGTTCTCCAGTGTGATGATATTTGGAGGTAGAGCCTATGGGAGATAATTAGCTTTAGGTCAGATCATGAGGGCGGAACCCTCATGATGGGTTCAGAGCCCTTTCAGAAGACAAAGACCTCTCTCTTTCTCTCTGTGTCCGCCTCACCTCATACATAAACAGAGGAAGGTCAGGTGAGCACACAGCGAGAAGGCAGCTGTCTACAAGTCATAAAGTGACCCCCACGGGGAGGTGAATCTGCAGGTGCCTTGATCTGAGACTTCCCAGCTTCCAGAATTGTGAAAAGTATATGTCTATTGCTTCAGTCACAGTCTATGGGTGTGTTTTTTTTTTTGTTTTTGTTTTTAACAGCAGACAGTACTAAAATAAGCCACAAATTTGTGGGAGCATAACAATTTTTAAAATATGGAATTGGGCATTTATATATTTTAAAGAGCCAGTCATACTGAGTGCTTTCCCTAGATCACAGGTAATTCTAAATTCAATTCTTTTCTGCTTAACCCCATGTGCTAAGCTGTGGGGTTTTCATAAAACCAAGACTTCATGGATTATATATTCCTCAGCCGTCCTTTCCTCCATGTATCTGAGTATTTCTTGTACTAAGAAGGGGAGAAGAAGATCCAGCTGCTATCAAGAATGAAGCAACTCAGAGTTGCTGGCAAGTCTGTGGGGCTGCTAGGACGGCATGGCACAGAGACCTGTGTGCCTGACAGATTATTTCTCAGTGAGGATTAATCTCAATACTAATTAGAAGTAGTCTTCTAATTAAAATAATTATTTCTGGTGCCCTTGCTTTGAGAAGGAAAGGAAATTTTCTGTTTTCATTTCTCATGATCGAATATTTTATTACATTTTTATCCTTTAATTTTTTTTTAGAAAAACAAGTAACCAAACAAGTAAAACTTATGAAATAACACATCATTAAGCACTTTCCTCATTATCACATTAAATGGATTGAGCAGGTTGGCTATTCTCTGGCTCCTGGATGAAAGGCTCCATGAATTTTCTGGTTACCTTCTCCCAGGTCCCCGGGTCAACAATTAGTTACTCATGGAGAAGTCATGCTGTGGTTCATGGGAAGGCTTCTTTTCATAAGGGTCAAGGCCAAGGGTAAAGCTAGAATCTTAGAAGAAGGAAAAGAATGTGATTGTCTTATGGTTTCCTCACCTAAACAGCTGACTGGATATCTCCTTCCTTGCCTTGCTAACATGGTTTCTAACACTTAAGGAGCTTAGAAAGAGATAAGAGAGGCCTCCTTACACCTCAGTCCTTTGCCTTGTGACCTTGCCATTTCTACCATGAAGAGATGCAGTCTATTTCTCCTTTTCCTTAAATCTGGACTGAACTGTGACTTGCTTTGCCAGCAGGATGCAGCCAAAGGGACACTGGGCCAGTTCCAGTTTAGGCTTCAACATGGCTTTCCTACTTCCACTGTCTCTTGAGGCCCTATCACTGCCCTTTGAACAGTTGGAGCTAGTCTGTTGGTGATGAGCAATGATCAGAGTAGGGGAGAGCTGATGTACCCCCGCCAACAGTCACGGGACCCTCAGAACCAGGGTGGCTTTGCAGAATGGCTTACCATATACACAGGGAGCCAGGCAGAACCACCCAGGACTCAGGCCAGCTTAAATTGCTCATCTACAGAATTGGCATTAAGTAAATGGTAGTTGTTTAGGTCACTATATTTGGAGTGGGTTGTTACGCAGCAGTAGTTAACAGATATAGTCTCTCTTACAGAAAATACAGTCACACGTCCCTTAACAAGAGGGATACCTTCTCTGAAATGTGTTCTTAGGTGATTTCTTCATTGTATGAACATCATGGAAGGCACTGACACAATTCTAGATGCGCTAGTCTACTACACACTTACGCCACATGGTCTAGCCCAGATGTCCCTGACCTTTCTGGCACCAGGGACCAGTTTTATGAAAGATAATTTTTCTACCAACTGGGGTGGGGTGGGAGAAATTGAAGAATGAGACAGGAAGCAGACTCAAGGGGGATGCTCTGTAGCCCAGGAGCTGAGGACCACAGGTCTACCTAATTGCTCCTAGGTTACAAACTTGTACAGCATGTTACTATACTAAACACTGTAAGCAATGATGAGTATTTATATATCTAAACACAGAAAAGGTACAATAAAAATATTATTATAATCCTATAGGAACACTGTCTTCTATAAGGTCCACTGCTGACTAAAATGTCCTTGTGGAGTGCATGACTATATAAGTAAAAATAACTCACAAAATATTTAAAAATTTGCATTTTAAAAATCAACTATTTATGATTTCATAAATCATGTGAAACTAAAGTTTAGAAAAAACTAAACAGGCATTTACCATAATATATAACTATATAGTCTTAACTTATTTTCCTTAATATATTTTTCATATATTTCTAATTCTCAATAAATGTCTTAAATTTAACTGAACAGCTGGTTGTCTTCAATAATTTGGTCCTTCATAAGAAGAATATTAATGTTAAAATCGTTCAACTCTATATGGGTTCCCAAATGGTATATACATAAGATATATGAAAACTTTAACATTTTATATCATAATTTAAATACTACAATAAACTCCTAAATTGAAGGACAATGGTAACCTTCTTAAAATTTGTAAGTAAGGATTAGGGCAATGGTAGTATTGAGAATTTGTTTTGATTCTGAACAGTGATTCACAATCAGAATGTTTTATATTTTCATTCAGTGTTTGTATATGTGTATTTATATATGTAGAAATCTTGAAACAATATTTATCATTACCATCTCTGACATTTTCTAGCAGATTTCATTTTAATCCACTATTCATGTTTTTAAAATGTTGATCTCCAGTCTATAAACCGATTTCATCACCTATTCATGGTCAAGACCTCAAGTTTGAAAAACACTGGAGTTAGTTTTCATCTGCTAAGAATCAGAGTCATTGGAAATGTTTTGATGATAAAGTACTTGCCTAAGGGTTGAGCTGTTCTTTGCTCACCATTAAGACTTTTTTCTCCAGTTTGAGTAGCTACAGGTAGTTTTTCCAATATAGTAATGACAGCGATTAACAGCTGCCTAATGCTTTTCAGATTACAAAGCATTTTTCCACATATATTACCTCAAACCTCCATTGAGTTAATTGGCAAAAGAAATACAATACTGTGCAATTAAGTTCAATTCTTGGTAGATCTGCAATTTTGTTATTCAAGATAAAGTTAACTTTCAGCAACTAAGACATATGACACCATTTTCCCTTGTCCTAATAATTTTGTTAGTTTTGAATGCATAGTACGCAAGGATCTTCTGGAAAAGCCACACATTATTTTAACCAGAAAGCAGCTCCTAGCCATGTAAAATAAGTCAACCATACTAGATAGCAGTTTTCAATATGTTTAAAACTTGCTGCTTTGAACCATAGGTCAAAACCAGTTACACAGCCAAAAATTGGTAATCAGAAAGAATTATGTAAGCCTGTATATAAGTAGAGAATTTTCTCCCCTTTGTAAGCATTGCTCAAGAAAGAGGGCCTGATTTACAGTGATGTCCTTACAAAGTTACTTATGTTACCAGTGTTTTAGTAATTACTTCCTTTTGAATAACAGAACAATGTTTAGGAAAGATGCATTAGCCTGAAATTACCTCAGTTAATCCTAGTTTGGATAGTTGTAGAGGTTTAACTTAAATAGAACAAGTATGTCAGAAAGTTAAACAAAAATTAACTCAGATTTAGTAATTATTCCCAGGTGGGCATAACCTAACACTCGCAAATGTTGTATGTAAGTTAAAGACACTTTTTAAGGATCACTTTAAAAATCAATGTATTAAGTAGTTTCAGAGACCCCCTAAACAGGGGTCCTCGAACTATGGCCTGCAGGCCACACGAGGCGATGTGATTGTATTTGTTCCCGTTTTGTTTTTTTACTTCAAAATAAGATTTGTACTGTGTGCATAGGAATTTGTTCATAGTTTGTTTATTTTTAAACTATAGTCTGGCCCTCCTAATGGTCTGAGGGACAGTGAACTGGCCCCCTGTTTAAAAAGTTTGGGGACCCCGGCAAAAAAAAGTTCTAATTTATGCAAATGATACTTCAGCTAAAATTTCCAGGGGCTGCATCATATAGGTATTCTCAAATTATAGTATATAAATAGTAGCGAAAAATATTTGTTCTGGAAAACTCTATTATAATAGATGACAGAAAAAATGCTCCCATGGTCTCAAAGCAATTTATCCAAGATTCATGGGAAGATGTGAGGGGGGAAAGATTCTATGAGATGAGTAGAATAAAACATTATTCATAACAAATATTGTTTAACATATAGATTTTAAATACAGATATATAAATTTAAACAGTTTATTACTATTCAGTTTATAACTATTTAAGTCACACACGAACTTTATGGCCAACCTGTATATGATTTAAACATATATACAGCAGACACTATCAGCTGTCAACGCAATACTCATCCTCTCCTCTCCTCTGAAAATCCCATTATCAGACCAGTAATGCATTCAGCTCCACACAATGAATCATGTCTATACCAGTGTTTTCCAATTTTTTTTACCTCATGGAACACTTAAACCTATCATTAAACTTCCACAGCACACTTAGATTATGTTGATTGAAAAAAGGAGTTTAAAAAAGAATATACTTATTGTGGTTTGAACTTCTTTTGAAAAAACTTTAATGAATTATCTTTAAAAATTTCATGACACAACTAAGTTTCTGTCACTGCACGCCAGTGAGCTGTGGCACACCGGTTGAAAATCACTAGTCTATACTATCGATTACAAGCCCTAATGGCAAATTAAAGTCACCGGGGGCAATTATGGCCATCTGGTATTGGTGTTCAGGTAGATTAATGCTTCAGAAGAGAATTTAGAAATACACTGCCACATTTGAAGTCACTCTGCTTTTGATAAAAGTGCCAATGAAACATAATAGGAAAACGAAATTTTCTAAACTAATAGTGCTACCGCAACTGGACCATCAATTCCTATTAGCGACTGGTTGAAGTGCTCTTAGGAGAGTTAGTAGTCCAAAACTCCAGCTAAACAGGTGAGTAGACTGAGAGTTTCTGTTACTTCAGTAAAGAACTCTTCACACAGTATCAACAGGCTGTTGTCCACAAGAATATTCTGGAATCATTAGGTCTAAGACATATGAGTAGAACACTCACAGCTTCTGCTGTAGGAAACCACACAATTTTTTTTTTCCAAACTGAAATATTTTAGAAAGTGGGAAGTGGTGCTATTAAGAATTATTCTAAGAAGGAGCTGTGATGCCATGGCACTTTACCCAGGGTGATGAAGTGAGATTCTTCTGTCTCCAAATTAATTAATTAATTAATTTTTAAAAGGCAGGGAATGTGTTCTCAAAGCCCAGTGTGAAATGTGACACCCAGTGGAGGGGTAGAGGCCAGTGAATTTTTTCTGGATGAATGAGTAGAAGTAGGTAAGGGGAACTGGGCTGGCTGGGTCTAACTGGGAGAGGATTTTGACCTTTACTAGGGTGCTGTGGAATCTATTGCCATGAAGAACCCAAAAGAAAGAAATGCTCTCTTTGAAGACATCAGTCCCTCTGGGGAGCTAGCCCAGGAATACGATAAGTGAAAGGAGGAAATGGTGAAGGCTGAAGAGGACTCATAGTTTAATTACCATCGCAAGAAAAACATTGCAGCTGAACGCAAGGAGACCAAACAGGAGAAGGAAGAGGCTGACTGCTACCAGCGCCTGAAGGATGAGGTGGTACGAGCTCAGGTGCAGCTGCAACTCTTTAAGCTTTACCATAATGAAGTGGAAGTTGAAAAGCTCAACAAGGAACTGGCCTCTAAGAACAAGGAGATTGAGAAGGATAAGAAGCAAATGGACAAGGTAGAGGATGAGCTGAAGGAGAAGAAGAAGGAACTGGGCAAAATGATGCAGTAACAGCAACAGATTGAGAAAGAGATCAAGGAAAGGATTCAGAGCTGAATCAGAAGCAGCCTCAATACATCAAAGCCAAGGAGAATACCTCCCATAAAATTAAGAAGCTGGAAGCACCCAAGAAATCTCTGCAGAATGCTCAGAAACACTACCAGAAGCGTAAAGGTGACATGGATGAACTGGGGAAGGAGGTGCTGTCAGTGGAGAAGGCCCAGCAGGAGTCTGAAGAATGGATGGAAGAAGAGAGTCAGAGTCAGGGGAGAGACGTGGCCTTAGAGGAGAATCGGGTGAAGAAGTACCACGGCTTGAAAGAAGAAGCCAGCAAGAGAGCAGCTACCTTAGCCCAGGAGCTGGAGAAATTCAATAGACACTGGAAAACTGATCAAGACCATCTGGATCTAGAAGAGCAGAAGGTAGAGACAGAGGCCAAGATGAAACAGAAGCTGCGGGAGATTGAAGAAAATCAAAAGCAGGTTTAAAAACTAGAGGAATACATTACCACTAGCAAGCAGTCCCTAGGGAGCAGAAGAAGTTAGAGGGGAGCTGACAGAGGAGGTGCAGATGGCCAAACGGTGTATTGATGAAACCAATAAGAAACTGAACCCAGTGATGGAGCAGCTAGGGGATGCCCATCGACTGCCAGGAGAGCAGTCACCAGCAGCATAAGGCAGAGATGATGGAAAGTATCAAGCGCCTTTGCCCTGGTTCTGTGTACGGCCGCCTCATTGACCTCTGCCAGCCCGCACAAAAGTCTCAGATTGCTGTAACCAAGGTTTTGGGCAAGAACGTGGATGCCATTATTGTGGACTCAGAGAAGACAGGCTGGGACTGTATTCAGTATATCAAGGAGCAGTGTGGGGAGGCTGAGACCTTCTTGCCTCTTGACTACCTGGAGGTGAAACCTACAGATGAGAAACTCCGGGAGCTGAAGGGGGCCAAGCTGGTGATTGATGTGATTTGCTATGAATGACCTCACATCAAAAAGGTCCTGCAGTATGCATGTGGCAATGCCCTTGTCTGTGACAACGTGGAAGATGCCTGCCGCATTGCCTTTGGAGGCCACCAATGCCATAAGACAGTGGCATTAGATGGAACCCTGTTCCAGAAGTCAGGAGTGATCTCTGGTGGGGCCAGTGACCTGAAGGCCAAGGCATGGCGTTGGGATGAGAAAGCAGTAGATACGTTGAAAGAGAAAAAGGAACGCTTGACAGGGGAGCTGAAAGAGTAAATGAAGGCAAAACAGAAAGAAGCAGAGCTACGTCAAGTGCAGTCTCAGGCCCACGGACTTCAGATGTGGCTCAAGTACTCACAGAGTGACTTGGAACAGACCAAGACACGACATCTAGCTCTGAATCTGCAGGAAAAGTCCAAGCTGGAGAATGAGTTAGCCAACTTCGGGCCTCACATTATTGATATCAAGAGGATTATCCAGAGCCGAGAGAGGGAAATGAAAGACTTGAACGAGAAGATGAACCAGGGAGAAGATGAAGCGTTGGAAGAGTTTTGTCGGGAGATCACTGTGCGCAACATCTGGGAGTTTGAGGAAGAGAAAGTGAAATGGAAAAATGAAATCGTGAAAAAGCGTTTGGAGCTTGAGAACCAGAAGACTCGCTCGGGCATCCAGGTGGATTTTGAAAAGAGCCAACTGAAGGAGGGCCAGGATAAAGTACACATGTGGGAGCAGACTGTTAAAAAGGATGAAGATGAAATAGAAAAGCTCAAGAAGGAAGAACAAAGACACATGAAGATCATAGATGAGACAATGGCCCAATTACAGGACCTGAGGAATCGGCACCTGGCCAAGAAGTCAGAATGAATGACCAGAATCACGCGCTGAAGGAGATTCGTAAGAAACTAGGGGTGCCAACAAGGAAATGACCCATTTACAGAAGGAGGTGACAGCCATTGAGACTATGCTTGAACAGAAGCGCAGTGACCACCACAACCTGCTACAAGCTTGCAAAATGAAAGACATCAAGTTGCCACTATCAAAAGGCACCATGGATGATATTAGTCAGGAAGAGGGTAGCTCCCAAGGGGAGGATTCAATGAGTGGTTCCCAGAGAATCTCCAGTATCTATGCACAAGACCTGTATGAGGATCTAAAAGATGCCCAAGCTCAGGAGGAGATTAAACAAGAAATGAACACACTGCGGCAGAAGCTGAATGAGCAGCAGAGTGTGCTTCAGCATATTGCTGCCCCCAACATGAAGGCCATGGAAAAACTGGAACGTGTCCGAGACAAGTTTCAGGGTACCTCAGATGAGTTTCAGGCAGCTCGAAAGTGAGCAAAGAAGGCCAAGCAAGCATTTGAACAGATGGAGAAGGAGCGCTTTGACTGCTCCAATGCTTGTTTTGAATCTGCGGCTACCAAAATTGATGAGATCTATAATGCCGTCCTGCCACAGCAGTGCACAGGCATTCCTGGGCCCCGAGAACCCTGAGGAACTCTACTTAGATGGCATCAATTACAACTGTGTGGCTCCTGGGAAACGCTTCCAGCCTATGGACAGTTTGTCAGGAGGGGAGAAGCCAGTGGCAGCTCTAGCTCTAGTCTTTGCCATTCATAGCTACAAGCCAGCCCCCTTCTTTATCCTGGATGAGATCGATGCTGCCTTGGATAACAGCAACTTTGGCAAGGTAGCAAATTACAACAAGGAGCAGTCAACTTGAAACTTCCAGGCCATTGTCATCTCTCTCAAGGAGGAGTTCTACACCAAGGCTGAGAGCTTCATTGGAGTCTATCCTGAGCAAGGAGATTGTGTGATCAGCAAAGTCCTGACCTTCGACCTCACCAAGTACCCCAATGCCAACCCTAACCCTAATGAACAGTAGTAATACTTCCCTCCTGCCCTGTCTAGATACCTAAACTGCCCCTTCTCCCAATCCCTGGACATTTGACTCCCAACTTTCTCCTACCTCCTGGCCCTTTTTGATGTAGTCATGGATTTAAGCACCGCTATCAAGCACAGAGAGGAACAGAGATGATGTTAGGTCTGGAGCAAAAATTTCTGAGCGACAGCAAGAATTGGCCTGGCCTCTGGAAGGAAGTGCTGAGGTGAATGGGGCCATCTATCCATTCCCTACCCTCTTGTGAGCCTCCCTGCTCATCATCTATACTCATAAATCCCTTGGGCCCCTTGCCCACTTTGTGTGTGGATATGTGTGTGTGTATATGTGTGTTGGCATGTGTGCATGTAGGTGTGTTTACAAAATAATAAAAGCCTGGAGATCTGTTTTAGAAGGAACCTAGGCTGAATTTGATTCCAAGAGAGTTCAGGATGACAGCACCCCCAGGGCTAGGCCAGGTACTCTGGATGTCATAGGAGTCTTAGGCAGTAGCCTAAAACTGCCTTCATTCACTTGTTTATGTATTCACCAAACACATACTGAACACTCTGTTAGACTCTGTGCTTGGAATACAGAGCTAAATCAGACATGATTACTACCCTCCTGGTAAGGAGAATTACTGTAGTTAGCTGATTGGCTTCCTGGAGAAAGTCACATTTGAACTGGACTTTGACCAATAGGTAGCATGTGGTCAGGCACTAGGAGTAAAGCTTGGGCTCTAGGGACAGACACATGGATTCTGATCCCACTTTTTTCACATACTTGTTGTTTGACCTTAGGCAAGTCATTTGACCTTTTTGTGCCTCAGTTTCCTCATCTGTAAAATGAGACTAAAAATATTTCCTACCTCATAGTTTAATGATGTCCAGCTCCTCACTGGTGGCCTTATCCTTTCTTTGAGCCCACTAGGTGCCAACCCCTTAGAATATAAGCACCATACCTGGCCCTCTGAGGTTTTCTGATCCCAGCTATTAGGGACAGAAGGAGTCAGGATCCAAATCTGGGAGGTGCTTAATGCCCTACTTCCAGGGCAATAATGGGGTATACCTTACTAAGTGGAGAAACCTATAGCTTCAACCATGTATGATAACCAGGTGCCTGGGCCCCAACCTGGGTTGTGAGGAAATAGGGGAAAGGAAACCTGGACCACATCCCAGACTAACATGGGTGAGATTCCTTTGGGAAGCTAAACTCATGAGTTGCAAGGACCATGCAGAGGCAGCAAAGCCTGGTTCAATGAGTTTAGCCTTCACTCATTCACATAGCACTGTCAAATTGCTGTCTTATCCTAATTTGTATATTGCTTTTTAAAAGTTAAATCAGTTCTAAGTACCCAAGTAATGCATGGATTCATCCTCCTTTTAGGAAATTAGATTATTATAGGTAAAGATAGCCTCATTCGACTACCAACTATTTTCCCTCCGGATGCCCTTTAATGGTTGTTACGTTTGTTGTAGACTTTGTTCTCAAACTTTTAAGTACATTCATGAATTCACTGACAAAACTGTTTAATTAAATGGTGTACTGAATTGTTCTGCAATCTGCTTCTTTAACAATGTTTTTGAGATCTGTGCATGTTGTAGATCAGTCCATCCTCTAAAAGTTATATGGATTGCCATCATGTGACTACCACATTTTACTCATTTCTCTTGTGATGGACATTAAGACTGTTTTCAGTTTCTTGCTATTACCAAATACTATACAGGAGCATCCCTATGTCTGTGTGAAAGTGTGTCTGAAAGTTTACCTGCAGTTGATTACCACGGAATTGCAGAGTCATAGGATATCTATGTATTTGTTTTTAATAGATACTTCCGAATTGCCCTCCTGTACTATCTACTCTATTTTTCTTGAGGTGATCTGAGGTCTAACATTGTTACTACACCAGTTTCACCCTAAGTAGTGATGTTCATGAAATCTTAAATTTGATGTGCTAATTGTATATTTTCCTAAAACATATTAAAATGCATAACTATAAAAAAAGAATTATTCTAAGAAAAGGAGGCGTAAAACAGGACTGTCCCAGATAAATCAATCCATGTGCCCATTAAAATATAAGTAAGGTGAAACAAAATGATAATAGCTCCATAGAAGCTGTTTTATCTCAAGTCTATCCAACCAATAAAGGAAGACATGTTATGGATAAGGCTCATTCCCTCCTCACATTTTCCTGCCCCACAGTAAGTACACCAGTCAATAAGAGTCTATGTTCAGTGCTCTATGCAGCAATGAATTGGAGATGGGGGGTTATGCAGGTAAGAATTCAATTCTCAGTGAGCTAATGAGATATTATTAAAAACGGTCTTTGGAAGGTCCAGCTGCATTGCTTATGCATGAAAGAGCTACTGAACAAAATGGAAGTTTTTGCCAAAATTTATTCTAATTTATTCTAATGTTATATGAGATCACTAGACTAGAATTAGCCATTGCTCATTTATATAGCCCATTTTTCATCCCTCCTTCTTCCATCTCAACACTCTGCAGGGATAAGAGAAGGAGGTACAAGGCCATGTTTTCCTGATGTTAGTGAACCCATGCCACACCAATGCAGGATTCACCATTCACCAACATCTAGGCATCATTTTCCCCAGTCAATTGAGCAATTTCACACCATCTGAAACCACCGTCTGGGTGGTTGCTGATTACAGACTGGAAGAGCCAGGCTCTCAGTGGACACTGAGAGTAGCAGGTGTCTGATGACAAGCAATGCTCTTGTGATCAAGCTTGGCTAAGGACCTCCATGCTCATTTGGGCAGCTGGGTCTGTAACCTGCCAAGGTTCTTCCCACCCTGGGGTTTCTTTCTTTCCTCTCCAGTCTATGATGGATGCACCACTCTAACCTTGCTCTTCCATCACCCATATTTTTTAATTCCTATCTTTCAGGTCTTACAAATCTAGAAATCTGATTGAACCCTCAAATAATAACATCATCCGGGACCTTTAGAACTTTCTACTTTTGCAAAGAGCTTACAAAGGGCAGTTGTCTATATTCCCCCATCAAAAAAGGCGATTTTCACACCCAGACTCCTAAGTCTATGGCAATAAATATTTTTTTACCCATGGGCATTCTCAATTTCAGGTGTCTTTACAGAAGTAAAAATGTGATGTCACCACAAACTTTATCATCACAAAATCTACTCCAACCCTGAAGTGGGAGCAAGCTTTGGGGCAAGCAGACCTGGATTTGAGTTGGACTATACAACTATGTAATCCGTGTTATTAAAACAGTCCCTTTTCTCTTCTCTTAACCATAACAGATGCCTCCTAGAAGGTCATGTATCCTTCTAAAAATTGTCTGGCAGGAAATCTGGGCACCATTCTGAACAGTACATACAGTTTCTTTATGATCTGAGCCCCACCCAATCATGCCCCAGCTGTGGCCACTCCTTGCCTTACACCTCATTCTCCAATAACTCAGAGCAGAGTCATTTATAGACTGTGGAATCTCTGGCAGGCCTTTGTGCATGTAGTTTCACCTGCTTTGAGTGACCCCCTCCCTTATGCACCTCGCAAACACTTCACTGTGCACCACACCTCAGCTCTAAGGCTATGCCCCCAGTACCTGGGGAAGTAAAAAGTGTTTCTCCTTGTACTTATCTAACCTTCCATCTGATATTTGGTCTGAATGTTTTTGCCCCCGCGAATTCCTATGTTGAAACTTAATTCCCAATGTGATAGTAGTGAGAAGTGAGGCTTGGGAGGTGATGGGTCAGGAGGGCGTCCCCCAATGAATGGCATTAGTGTCCTTATGTACGAGGTTTGAGGAGGACTGTCTGTCCTTTTTGCCCTTCATTCAAGGGCACCATTTACGAAGAATGAACCCTCACCAGACACTGAATCTGTTCTTGCCTTGATCTCAGCTTTCCCAGCCTCCAGAACTGTGAGCAATAAATGTATTTTTTCTTATAAATTACCCAGTCTATTGTATTTTTTCAATAGCAGCCTCAACAGATCTTCTGTCTCCTACATTGCTTTTGTTTGTATCACTTAAGCAAATTCTGTATAAATATATATATCTTTTTTTGAGACAGAATGAAGTATCATCATCATAGCTCACAGCAACCTTAAACTCCTGGGCTCAAGTGATCCTCCTGCCTCAGCCTCCTGAGTAGCTGGGACTATAGGTACCAGCCACAGTCAGTGCCCAGCTAATTTTTTTTATTTTTAGTAGTGACAGATCTCGCTCTTACTCAGCCTGGCCTTAAGCAATCTTCCCACCTTGGCCTCCCAGAGTGCTAAGATTACAGGAGTAAGCCACCATGCCTGGCCTAAAGTCTGTAAATAAATCGAACTGCATCATTCCATCTCTAAATACCTAGCAGCTTGCAAAGTCCCTAGCAGATTGTTAGGCTCAATAAAAATTTGTGCACTGACAGCTTTAAAGTAAGATGAAATGCATCATAGCTCTTGCACCCCTGAGCCAGCAGCCAGGAATGGCCCTGGTATATTGTTGGGCTTAATAAATATGTGTTGACTGACATACAGAAAGGAAAACTAAATGCATCAATTCACTAAAGGGGATCTAACTACCAACCACATGACAGAAGCAAAATCATTTGAAGCACAAAGTCACAAAACTAAACAATCACAAATAATAAAGTAAAATAAGTGAGATACTATAACAGATATGAGTATTTATAGTATCAATGTATGTTGTGTGATTTTCTCTTTAATCAACCAACTAGGCCAGGTATGGTTGCTCACACCTGCAATCCTAGTACTCTGGAGGCCAAGGAAGTAGACTGCTTGAGCTCAGGAGTTCCAGGCCCCCCTGAGAAGAAGCAAGATCCCATTTCTACCAAAAATACAAAAAAACTAGCCATGGAATGGTGGCCTATGCCTATGCTACTCAGGAGGCTGAGGCAAGACGATCACTTGAACCCAAGAGTTTGTGTTTTCTGTGAGCTATGATGATGCCACAGCACTCTACTCAGGCCTAAAAAAAAAAAAAAGAAAGAAAGAAAAAGAAATCAACTAGTTAAAAATTGATATGTTATTATTTCTCATTACATGAGAAACATTAAATAAGTAAGTCTTTGCTGCTCACTTTGAGGGCATTCTTCTGAGCCTGCATTTCACATCCCCAGGGTCAGATTTTCACAGATACAGAATCATGACCATCAGATATGGAAATTATTGGTTTAAGTTTAAATCCCACTTGTCAACAACTCCCTGTGTGCTGGACTTTGCAGCTGTGTCAAAGAAAATGTACTCATTCTCAGATAATTCTCCACTCACTCCCCTAGGTCAGGAATTGAAATGACTTGGCCTGCTTGTAAATACTTAGCATCAAAACAATGACAGTAAATCTCTGGCAGCAGACTTAAGTCTCAGTTCCTCAGGCTTCTAATCCACCATGCTTATGGTCATAAATTTCAAATGGATAACACTGGCTGCGTGGATAATGAGAGAGGGCACAGTGAATATCTCAAACAGTTATATTAGAGAAACAGTGCAGACAGGGATCTGTCAAAATCTGCCAATAATCAAAAGAAACAAATTGAGACCCAGGTCCTTCCGGCTATGAACTCGTACACGCAGACAGGCTGCCTTGTCCTTGCTGCCTCAGACAAACATGAAGACACGGCTTTGATACAGGCTGAGATTTCAGAGCAGATCTGACCCAAAATCACAGGGGAGCTCAGAGCAAAGGGAAAGTGAGTTGTCCAGTTATGATACTTCCTGTCAATCAGTATAGGTTAAAAGATGCTACATCATTTCAATAGCATTGATAATTAATTTTGGAATCTTGCCACTATTCACCATTTAAGATTCTGGTTCCAGTTCTCATGTGGCTGCAGGCAGTTTTCTTTCCAATTATTTCCAATGATGGACAGGTCCTTAACCCGGACAAGAATAAAATGAGAATAACAAGCCATGAATCACAGATAAAGTGTTTTATTGACTTACTTCCAAAATATTCAAAATTGCTTCTTAGCAATTTCTAATTTCTCAAGAGACCCCAACATGAGGCACATTAGAAATAATTTTGCATTAAAATAGATTATCCTTTGCCAAATATAAATGCCTTTTAATATGCAAAAAACAAAAACAGCTTTTTGGAAAATTTGCTGTTTCCATAACTCTAGTTTAAATTGAATCTTCAGATTATTTTTGTTACTACAATTCCTTAGTTAAAAACTACAATTGAAGATCTATGCAACCAAAATATTTCATTTTGATTTTAACAAATATCCATGAAATTATTAGTATTTCAGTTTCCAAAAGAAGAACGTCAGAATTCCTTCTTTGGTTCTGAAGCTTTCTCATCCCTCCCTCCCTCCCTCCGTTCCTTCCTTCTTTCCTTCCTTCCTTCTTTCCTTTCTTCCTTCCTTTCCTTTCATTTTTCTTTGTTGATACAGAGTCTCTGATGCCCAGGCTACAGTGTCATGGCATCAGCCTAGCTCACAGCAACCTCAAACTCTTGGGTTGAAGTGATCCTCTTGCCTCAGCCTACTGAGTAGCTGGGATTACAGGCACTTGCCACAACAACTGGCTGTTTTTCTATTTTTAATAGAGACAGGGTCTCGCTCTGGTTCAGGCTGGTCTCAAATTCCTGGCCTCGAGGGATATGCCTGGCTCCTCTTCCCGGGGTGCTGGGGTTACAGGGATGAGCCACCATGCCTAGCCTCTTTGTTTTCTTTCCAAATTGCTCTTTCCTAAAAGCTCTAGTTAAAGAAAAAAGACTATACCTTTTTAAAAGTAAATCTCTCAGTTTACCTATTCATTTAGTAGGAACAATTCTATATAGCCTGAAAATAAATCATTCATTATTTTCTTCTATAGGGATAATATTAAAGCTGATCATTGTACACCATTTCCCTTCATCCCCTGATGCTCTAATCAAATACTCACAGTCATGTACAGATTGTGCACATACTGTACAGTCATGTACAGATCGTGTCTGGCAGGTTTAGCTGAGGAGATGAAGACTGAAACAAATATTTTGGGTATTCAGTCTCCAAAGATGGATGCATTTCTGTTAAGTGAGATTGCTTCAGTAGCTGACTGCAGAAATAATGTGTGACTTTGACCTAAATAGTCAACTTGCCTATTCCAGTGAAAGGTCACTGTTTCAATGAAAGTTAAGAGTGTTATAACCCTAAGAGGGTGTAATAGACACTGGAGCCTCCTCTCACACTTGCTCCCTCCTTGTTTTTTGTAGGTTCTATGCACCCTACATGCTTTGTTTCCAAGAACTGTTCTGGTAGCCTTTTCTAGGAATTTCTCTTGGAGTATTGCAATTACTATTTTTTTTATTAAATAATAGCTGTGTCCATTAATGCAATCATGGAGTACAATGTGCTGGTTTTATATAAAATTTGAAATGTTTTCATCAAACTGGTTAACATAGCCTTCACGGCATTTTCCTAGTTATTGTGTTAAGACATTCATATTCTACACCTAGTAAGTTTCACATGTACCCTTGTAAGATGCACCGTAGGTGTGACTCCACCAATTATCCTCCCTTCACTCATCCTCCCCCCTCTCCTCCCCACTCTCTGCCCTTTCCCCTTTTTCTTGGGGAATAATTGGGTTATAGCTTTCATAAGAAAGGTATAAATTGGTTTCATAGAAAGACTGAGTACATTGGATACTTTTTCTTCCGTTCTTGAGACACTTTGCTAAGAGGAATATGTTCCAGCTCCATCCATGTAAACATGAAAGAGGTAAAGTCTCCATCTTTCTATAAGGCTGCATATTGCAATTATTCTGACAATATGAAGTAGCTGAAATGCCTGGAAAGTCACAACCTGCCCAGAGGTCTCACAGTAGGGACTGATTCAGGAGCCTGGTCAGCTACGTTCCTTGCCCCAAGGCACAGAATATTCTGAGGTTCTATTTATGTTCCAGAGCACCCCGTGGGGTGGTGCTGAGGCCAGGACTTGACTGGAAATGGAACCTGTATCTGGGTCCTTCCTCTTCCTTCCCCTGCTTCACCTCTCCTTTGCCACTCTCTCCTGAAATCCTTCCCTAATAAATCTTCACCTCAGGCTATGTTGTGGACAACCTGACCTAAGAAAGCAAGCTAGTTTTTGAGCTGTTTAGTCCCCTGGAAGAGAGAGAATGGAAGAGGAAGAAAGCTCCTCATCATAGCACACTTTTTCTGGGCCCTCCAGTGGGTACTTTGAATGTGTTATTATCTAATTGGCTCTTACCCACAGATACTGCAGGTGCCATCTGACACTTGAAAGACCACCCTAAATCTACAATGGAGAAACACAAAGACATCTGTGCAATTGGTCTTCTGACATGTAGTTGCCACTCCTGCTATGACATAAGAATGTCATTCATAATTGTTAAGTCATGGAAGAAGCCCAAGCACCCATTGACCCATGAATGGATTAATAAATTGTGGTATATGTACAACATGGAATATTATGCAGCCTTAAAAAAGATGGAGACTTTACCTCTTTTATGTTTACACGGATGGAGCTGAAACATATTCTTCTTAGCAAAGTATCTCAGGAATGGAAGAAAAAGTATCCAATGTACTCAGTACTATTATGAAACCAATATATAATCACCCACACTTTCATATGAAAGATAAAACCAACTACAGCCCAGGATGAAGGCAGGAGGGGGAGGGAAGGAGGAGGTTGAGTGGAGGGACGGTAATTGGTGGGACCACACCTGTGATGCATTTTACAAGGGTACATGTTTAATCTACTAGGTGTAGAATATAAATGTCTTAACACAAGAACTAAGAAAATATGGTGAAGGCTATGTTAACCAGTTCAATTAAAGTATTTCAAATTGTATACAAAATCAGCACCTTGTACCCCATAATTGCATTAATGTACACAGGTATGATTTAAAAAGAATGTCGTTTTCAAGAGTTATAATGATAATACTGATAATAAATATTTGCTGAGCATTCACTACAACATTCCAGGTATTAGGCTTATGTGTGTGTGTGTGTGTGTGTGTGTGTATGTGTGTGACTGTATAAAATTGTCTAAGTTCACACATGTTATAAATGGTAGAACTAGAATCTGAGTCCCAGGATGGCTAATTTCTAAAAGCATCTACTATACCATGTAACTGGAAGAAGAAAAAAAAAGGAAGATTCACTAAGCCCCTGATTTCACGTGGTTTTCTAAAGTTCCTTATACAAAGACACCATCACTTTTATACCACCAGGACTTCTAAAAATGTCATGAAGAATATATAAGTTAAAGAATATACCATTTTAAGCTTTCAAACAAAAAAAAAAAAGAAAAAAAAAAAAGAAAGACAGAGATCCTAGAAAAATAACCTAAAAATAAAATGAGAGAATTTATATGGCTATGGGCCAGGAAGTGAGAAATCCATGCATCTACGTGAACCTGTGTGTACCTGATAGATACTTCCCGTGCCCCATATTATTCCTCTGATAAATATATGTCCTTTTGTTAGCATGACGGGGCAAAGATTTAAGACTCTGGGAGTCCTGAGAAAGGAAGCAGAAGTGTAGGTGGTGTACTATCTTAGAAAGAAAGTATGATAGTGCTCCTTGGAAAATGTGTGACTTACATTCAGTGCAAACCATGTGAGTTAGAGAATTTGGGTTTGGAACCTTGATTATGAGTATGTGGGCAAAAATACCTGCTGCTTTGAAAAGCCACAGCCTAATATCCTGCCCTCTGGCTACCACAGAAAAAGATGTTAAAATCATTGCAGAAGGACTTTAAGGTTATGAGGGTAACTATAAATATGGATTTAATTCATCTTAGACATTCAGAGAAAGCAAATCACTATCTCAAAAAGAAATGCCCCAAGTTAAGAAAAATAGCTGTTTTTTAACTAAAGGACAAACAAATATTTAGGAGGCATTCTCAGCAAAACACACATTCATTCACACACATATGAGGTCTGACAATGAAGTTCATGAACGCCTCCTGGGAAAAGTGCTGCATACCTAATTTCTGAATATCACTTTGGTCACCATATGGCCGAGGGCAATACTGTATCACAGGTAACCACAGTGATATTCACCAACGAGGTATGCAGCACTTTTTCCAGGATGAAGTCACAAATTTCATTGTCAGACCTCATAGGATGACAGCTCTGATGTCCATCCCAGAAAAAAAGTTCCAAAATTGCTCCTAAGGATGGACTAGGCACTAGCATCAGTGCATGACCTCCCAAGGGAAGTACTTTGAAGGTGACCATAGTATATTCAGCAAAGAGGTATATAGCACTTTTTCGAGGAAGAGTTTGAGAACTTAATTGTTACTCTCCTATATGCACAGTAATAATAAGAAATCAGTGTCAGGGCTCTATGAGATGAATTAAATAAAATATTAAAAAGCGAATTTTTTTCTTTGCTTCCCACTCTGAATGAAATAGCTGCAATTATTCATTTCATCACCCTCTATCTTCTACCCCTCATCGTGTATCTTGGTAGTCATTTCCAGTAAGTGGTTGATCTGAGACAGAGACCTTACTGTGACTTGCATTAACTTACAGAATGTGGTGGAAGCCACATTCTGTCAGTTCAAACCATAGACCTCAACAATTCTTGTATGTCTTTATTCTTCCTTTTGAAACCATACCACCACCACTTGTATAAGCCTGACAAATCCTAGTGGAGAATGAGAGCTTCATGACTCATTGTCCCTATTATCCTAAACAACAGTTAATTTTCAGAGCACAGCTGCCTAGCTGACTTAGCAGCCAATAATCCCAAATGCTTGAGTGAGCCCAGAGGAGACTGAAGAACCATCCAGCCGAGCCCCAATCAGGTTGCTAATTTGCAGAATCATGGCCTAAACGTGTGATTGTCATTTAAAGCTACTACATTTTGAGATAGTTTTTTACACAAAAAATATCTGGTACAGGTCTCTAAATTTGTTTCAAATGTAAGTTTAGTTTATGATTAACAATGTAATTACATCATTTTCCTGAGATCTACTCTATTTCATGTTACCAATGAAAACTCATGTATAAACTAAAAGGTACAGAGAACGTCATCTTTGAGAGGTAATATACATAGTAGATAAAATCACAGACACTCAGATGGGAAATACAGGATCTGAATCTGAGATTTCCTGATGAATTTGTGTAGGTTGTCTCAATATTTCCTTAATTCCATTAATTGGAAAAAGGAAAAATAATACACAGTTACTCATTTCATTTTTGTGAGGATTAAATGAATACACTAAAGGCCCTTAGAGCAGTGCCTCATACACAACAAGCATTAAACCCAAGGAAACTTTGATTGCAAACATGGCAAAGCTCCTCCCATGGTATCAAACATATACACTCTAGTATGTCCTATCTTTGATTCTTGTAACTGCCCTGGAATGTGAGTGGGCGAATATAAATGTATCCCCCCATTGATGGATGAGGACACATGTGCTTAGACAATTTGAGTGACCAGCCCTGATGGCTGTTTCTAAGTCCAAAGCGTTCTCACTGTAGGACACTAAAGACCTTGACCAACGAAGGTCTGGCTAAATAAATTGTGGTATATCCACACCATGGACACTGGGCCACTATAACATACCAGTTGACTTATAAAAATTTCTATGAAGTTTCGTTGGATGAATAAAAGCAAGAGGCAGGGCAGTTTGTATATAATAATATAATGCCTCTTTTTTTTTTTTTAGTACAAAGACAAGAAAACTGTATTTACCTATGGATGTGAGTGTGTGAGTATATACACATATCACATATATATAAATAATAGTTAAGCCTTATTATATGGGATTAAAAATAATGAAAGACATAATGATTGTGACAAAAGACAGATAAGGTAAACGGGGTAGGGAAAAAACCCAGAGAAAACATTAAGAAAAAAAAAACTGCACTTAAAAACTCCACAGGCGTGCATATGATACTATTAGCATGAGTGGTTATACAGTTACATAGTTATAAAAAATTTTTTTAAATCTGCTTAAAATTGAAATCAATGTTCTTTCTTTTGCAATATATCTGATGTGATATTTTATAAAATATAAAAATATTATTACTTGTTGTACAGACACTCCCAAACCACACTAGTTTACTACTTTCACCAGTAGAACAAATTTACTTCTTTGCAATAAATACAGGGAAGTTAAAGTCCCCTTTGTATTTGCTTGAATACATAAATTGCATCATCTCTTCCACAGTTTGGCCCTGGACCAAGCTTCTGTACTAGATTTAGCCTCTCCCTTCTCTGTGGAATGGAAAGGAGAAAATAAATTTTTGTGAATCAGTTTGAGGATACAACACATATTTCACACTTTTACTGGAATATATCATGCACATGGTAAAGCACTCTAATACACACTGCGATGTATTTTTCTATACATAACTTGTATAAAGCTATGGAACACACTTGGACCAAGATTAGAACATTTCTACACTATCCCCAAATTTTCAAGTGCCGCTTTGCAAGTATTACCCTCCCTAGGAGGGGAGCTGATTTGGATGTCTGATGTCAATCACCATCAATTAGTTTTGCCTTTCTTTTATTTATTTATTTATTTTTCTTTCTTTCTTTTTTTTATTAAATCATAGCTGTGTACATTAATGCAATCATGGGGTATTTTCCTTTTATTTGAAATATTTGAAAAATTTGAAATATTTTCATCAAACTGATTAACATAGCCTTCATGGCATTTTCTTAGTTATTGTGTTAAGACATTTATATTCTGCATTTAGTAAATTTCACATGTACCCTTGTAAGATGCACCATAGGTGTGGTCCCACCATTTACCCTCCCTTCACCCATCCTCCCTCTCCCCTCTACTTCCTTTCCCCTTTCTGCATATTCTTGGGCTATAATTGCATTATAGCTTTCATAAGAAAGCTATAAATTAGTTTCAAAGTAAGGCTGACTACAATGGATACTTTTTCTTCCATTCTTGAGATACTTTGCTAAGAAGAATATGTTCCAGCTCCATTCATGTAAACATGAAAGAGGTAAAGTCTCCGTCTTTCTTTAAGGCTGCATAATATTCCATGGTGTACATATACCACAATTTATTAATCCATTCATGGGTAGATGGGCACTTGGGCTTTATTTATTTATTTATTTATTTATTTTTATTTATTTATTTTTTTTCACAGTGGGATTTTGTTTAATCCTTGTATATTACAAGAACATGAATTAGGCTCTGATGAATGCGGATATTAATTAATAACACAAAGATGCACGCGGGAGGCCTGGAGCGGGGTTGCTGTGCCCATGACGGGGGCTGGAAACGGGCCCTCTTTGTTTCTGGACCGGGCTCTGCAGACGCAGGCTCACCTGCCGGGGGCTAAAGCCTCACCAACACGCACAAAGACCCCCGGCCAGAAGGGGAGGGAGGACTCCTCTAGCTCAGGCCGCCATCTTCCCCACCACCAGGAAAGGATTCCAGATCCTTCTCATGTGGTTGGAAATGGCTGCTGTCGGCCAGAGCCTTGCAGGGTGCAGAGGACCTGTGTGGTTGCCAGCACCTCCTGGGCTCTTTCTGTCCACGGAACTGAGCCTGGGCGTTGCAAAAAGAGTCCTTGTCTGCTGAAGGCAGATTGTCCTCCCAAATATTTTGCAGAAGCCCCTTTAACTCCCTTCCCTAGCTCTGAGCCCCAGAGCTCAGGGAGAGGCAACAGAAAGGACAAGGAGAAATGCAAGACGGAGCTTGGAGCCGAGGTTTCAACTGCCCAGTGATGGGTAAAATCTGAAGGAAAGAGCCGATCAGAACACTCAAGACCTACGTGTGACCAAGGCAGAGGTGTTTATTTTCACACTTGGATGCAAGTGGTTTAAGATCTAAAGAATGATAGCAAGGTTTAGGGACGGAGTCCGGAGTCCGTCTAACACAGCAGGTGGAGGAGCTGGGGCAGTGATTTTCAACCAGTAGCCATGAGAGCTCTTAGGTGTGCCATGAAAAATTTTAAAGATTATTAATTAAATTATTTTAAAAAGAAGTTCAAAGCACAGTAAGTATATTCTTTTTTTTTTTTTTTTTTTTTTTTGAGACAGAGTCTCTGTCATCCTGAGGAGAGTGCTGCGGCATCATAGCCCACAGCAACCTCAAATTCCTGGGCTCAAGCGATCCTCTTGCCTCAGTATCCCGAGTAGCTGGGACTACAGGTGCCTGTGCCTGTCACAATGCCTGGCTAATTTTTCTATTTTTAGTAGAGACAGGCTCTTGCTCTTGCTCAGGCTGGTCTCAAACTCCTGAGGTCAAGCAATCCTCCCACCTCAGCCTTCCAGAGTGCCGGCATTACAGGTCTGAGACACTGTGCCCAGCCCTCTTTTTTTTATCAACATAATTTAAGTGTTTGTCGCCCTCAGTAGAGTGCCGTAACATCACAACTCACAACAACCTCTAACTCTTGGGCTTCAGCGATTCTCTTGCTCAGCTTCCGGAGTAGCTGGACTACAGGTGCCTGCCACAACGCCTGGCCATTTTTTTGTTGCAGTTTGAACCCACCGCCCTCGGTATATGGGGCTGGCATTCCACCCACTGAGCCACAGGCACCGCCCATAGTTTTGCCTTTCTTAAATCTCGTATCAAAAGAATCATATTAATATTTATCTTTTGTGTTCCATTTCTTTCGTACAACGTCACATTTATGAGATTTCATCCATATTGTAGTATGCATTAAATATTAATAGTTCATCATTTTTTACTGCTGAAGAATATTCTATTTTGTGATTATACTACAATTTGTTTATCCCTCCTTTTGTTGATAGACATTTGTGTTGTTTGCAGTTTGGGACTGTTGTAAATAAAGTTGTTCTAATCTTTCTCATTACCGTCTTCTGATAGACATATATACTCGTGTCTCTTAGGCTCATGAGTAAACAGTTTCCAAAGTGGTTGTAACCTATCTACTCTACCACCAGCAATGCATAAGATTTCCAGTTATCCACAGCTGTGCCTCAGGTGATGTTGTTTTTCTTTTCAAGTTTTGCCTTTCTGGTGGGCATGTACCATACCTTTACAGGAGTCTAACCACGTCACTATAAATTTGTTGTATTAATTTTTACTATAACATTCTCTGGTACAAAAAGAGTACAAATCTGATCTTAATTAGTAAAAACAAGTTCTTTTGATTCTTCAAAAACTAGAGAACCAGACTTAATTTTGAGGTAATGTATAAAAATGATGAGGAAACTGAAATTAGACTATACAAATAATATTACTAATAACACACCTCTTTAGGGATATTAGAAAAATTTGTTTTGAATTCTAAGAGAAAAGCTAAAAGACAATTATTCTAGGCCTTTAACATTTGACCTTATCACAAGTTTTGAAGAGGAAAGTATTGTTGATTTTTGATTCCATAGCCAGGTTACAAAGCATTCGTTTGTGCATTGCAAATTCTTAATGGATAAAATAGGGTGGTTTTTAGGAGTTAAAGTGCTTGTAAATCAGATCTGGAGTTAAATAAAGTAACCACCACAAAGCATATGGCTTATTTCTATAAAGGTTCTATTTATATCCATTGGATGACAACCATTGGAGGGGCTTAGTTCCCTCAGCTGGAGTTATAGAGGCCTAAAAATATATTTCCTGGTTTCCACCAATAACTGGCAGCAGCTCAGAAAAGGAGTTTGTGGTTTAGCCAAAATACAACCGTTGTTTCAGACCAATGTTGTCTGCATTAGGGAATAGCTAGGTCCTACTAGTACAAGAGGAAGAAACATTTAGTCTTGTGTTTGTAGATTTAACATTTTCCTGTTTGCATTTATAGTCTAAGGCACGCTTTGGGAATCACGGGCCACCAGCCCCTCTCAAGCTTTAAAGCAGGTTCCACCATCAGTCTTATTATCCACAGTAAGTGCTCAACTTGCTTCTAGAGTTTTTCCTATAGGAGGGAGCTCATCTATCAGCACTGTGCTTTTAGCAAACCCCAAATGCTTTACCTTAGGTTATGATATTTTTCAAGGTGTTTTACCACCTAATTAATTTGACCAGGCCACCTGGGTAGTTGAGTAAAATTCTGTCACAAATGCAGAGATAAAGTAACCAGCAATGATGCAAATTTGGCCTTAAGACTCCTGGCCGCCGATTTCCTGTTTCTCCATCTCATTAATATCTGATGACCACAGCTTCACAGCTATGTCACTGCACAGCCCACTGTAGCCTTATGGCCAGTATTTCCACACCACAATTGAACCTGGGATGACAGTCTCCAAACCAGCTGCATTTCTCTCTCTTAAAACCAGGTCCCTTCTCCTTTCTCTGTCTTCCAAAGACACACAATCTTGTCCCTGTCCCCAGAGCTGAAAGCTACATTTTCTTTATTAACCAGTTAATAAATCCTGCTTGTCCTTCTTTCAACGTAGCTCCTTGTCACTTCAGCAATCTCCGTATCTCTTCCATCTCTCTAAGTCTAGTCATTCTGCTCTACAATATTGCTGTGATCTCTGAGCTCGCCTCTAGTCTGTGCCTGTCTCTCCATCCTTTCAACTTGCTCTGCACCAGGCCCCTTTCCCTTGCAAACCTTCCTTCTCAATTAGAGGATGGAGTGCCCGCATTTCCACTGGCCTTCAAGATACTGCATAGTAAGCCTGACCACACTGACCTCTCACTTCTCTTGTTCTTTGGGATTCAAATAGCAACTCATTTCCTTCTTAGAGAAGCTGCCTGTGCTGTGCTATCAGAGAACAGACTAAGGTCAGCAGGCACATGGGGCGATTCTCCTCATCACAGCTCTCTGAACCAGGGATGGCAAACCCACCCTGTGTAATTGGATGCTGAGGCTCAGTGATGCCAGTAGCTAAAATCCCTGGTATAGCTATTGTGACCTCACCCTGGGCAGGGCAGACAAGCCATTCTGCAGAGAGATAAAAAAGCTTAAACAGAAGAAGAGAAGTCATCCTCAGTTCTCTAGAGAGATACAGGAGTCATCTCAGCCCCTGCCTCCTAATGTCTGGCTGCTCCTTCTCCATGAAGCACCAATGAGTTTCTTTCCAAAGTGTTTTATCCTCCAAATTCATACTGTCCAAAGCTAGTTGGTCAAGGCTCTGTTCTTTGAAGTTAAGTCCAAGTAAACCTCATTTGAGTACCACATCTGTCCTCACCTGTGCCTTTGTACAAACTCCTCCTCCTCCTCCTTAAATAGGAGCCACTTCTTGGTCTTCATCTAAATTAGTGATTTTCAACCCGTGTGCCGTGAGAGGATCTTAGGCATGCCATGAAAAATTTTAAAGATCATTCATTAAATTATTTTTGAAAGAAGTTCAAAGCACAGTAGGTATATTCTTGTTTTTACTCTTTTTTTTTTTTTTTTTGATCAACATAATTTAAGTGTGCTACAGAAAATCCATCTAAATCTTGACCACCTTTTGGATTTAGCTCAAACTTCACTTCTTTCAAGAGGGTTTATTTGATCCAGATTTTACTAATTCTGCCAAAATGGGAGGCAGAGTGTGGAAAGAAGGAGAGGAAACTGGGGAACCCCTATATTTACTAGTTGTGCTATTGTTCCATCTCTCAGCCTCCATTTCCCAAAACAAAAACCAAGGAAGACAGGATTTATGACATGTGAGCATAATTAGATAACATACATGAAAATACCTACTCAGTTCCTTGCCTTGAGAACATTTCATTGGATTTCATATAGTTTTAAACTCCTCCAGAACTCTACTTCAACATCAAGCTGACACTAAGTGGGTACAAAGATGTTAGTTATCCAAAAATACATACCATGTCTGTCAAGTTATCCTCAAACATAAGAGAGTTCAAGTGATATGTTCTTCCAAGTGAAGAAGGCAAGGGGACCCAAACAAAGTTAATCAAATGTTTATCAGGGATCATCAGACAACTGTAACCCAACCTGGCCCCAGGATATGGAAGGACCAAACCTCATTAAAATTATTTTTCTAGAAAGTAAAGATTTAATTTTCCAGGTAGAATACTTGTATTTTTTTCTGTCAACTCACTGTGCATATTTTCTTACATTTGGAAATATATCAAGAGAAAAAATAAAGATGATTCTGTTGATAAGTTTATGAAAATGTGATTTCTAAACCAGGAGAATTTCACTTACAATAGGAAATGCCTCAACCATGAACACTTTAGCAGATGTGTGATCTTAGGAAAAAATAACTTAAAACAGACAAGTATCTTGTGTTCACAATAGTTTCCCTCAACCCATAATTTGACAACTATACTTCCATTATTCATTAACTGATTGATTTAGGTGAACAATCAGAGCAAGTTTTTCAAAACTGGTATGGGATAGGAAAAGAATAAAGCAAAGTTTCCTGCTGGCTGGTTTGATATTCTTTTCTTATTAAATGTGGGAAAAAAATATGCGGAGGTATTAGAAATCTAAAAGGCAGACAAGTTACTTGGTTTCCGGTTTTTGAATTTTTATGACATTTGGCAGGTTATAAAATCTCTATGCCTTACCTTCCTAGTTCCTAAAATTAAAAGGTTGCTAGTAAGACAGAAAATTAATATAATCACTTTGGAGGATAATTTGGCATTTCCTTTTGAAACATAAAACACATTTACATTTCTCTTTGCATCTCAAAGAGGTATATGCCTTCTACTATTATATTTATAATAACAAAAATTTTAAAACAAGCCAAATAACAACCTGAAGGGAAACAAACTATGGGGCAGCCATATGATGAAATACTCTATAGCAGATAAATATTGTGAGGTAGCTCTATGCCCATGAATATGCACAAATCTCTAAGACATTGCACTAAGTAGGGAACGCGGCTGCAGGAAAACATTTTTGTTTGAACATACACTAAACAACTTTGCATGTTTTCACAAGAAACAGGAAGCCAAAAATGTATACACATAGTTAAAAAGGAAAGAAAACTATATTAAAATTGTAATCCTCAACCTATACCAAAAACATTTATCTTTCGTATTATATCCCATCTTATAATTGTAGAAGTCAAACGTGACTTGCGCATTAAAATTTTAACACTTTTTTTTTCTTTTCCTAAAATGTGTACACATTTTTTTTGACACGGTGTGTGTGTCTGTTAAAGCCGAGAGATCAAAGGGTACACTGACCTCACTGACTCTGCTTTTAGTATTTAAATGAAGAAGGTATTGGTAGATCACATTTATAATTACAATGAGCCAGGTTATCTAGACTGGGAAAGAACATGAAAGATCATCTAGATTATCTAGACTACAATTACCTAGTTATCTAGATAATCTTTCATGTTCTTTCCCAGTTCTATGTTTATTGGGAAACTATACCTGATTTGTTACTTGGAAATCTTTATTTAATACCCCTTAGTCTACTATTTTGTAAAACCGTGTCTCATTTACTAGCAAATCATCAGGATTTAACTGTCATCTCAAAAGGAAGTAACATAAATATGAAACAGCTTTATAGTTTTGTACACAAATCCTTATACCTGTAGTCAGGATATTTAACACGGACTCCAAGCCAGTATCAACAATGACCCCGTTTTATAGTGCATTAATGGCTACAGCAGCTGCGGGTTTTTTGTGAACTAAATTGTTGCCAATTCTACCACAGAATTCTAACTCACAGAAGAAAATGCTGTTCTTTTGTGTTTAATAAAAAGGATCTCCTATCAGGCATCACATCTTTTTAAATCTTATGAACTCAGTATTCTACTCAATATTCTTTTCTCAGGATTTATCTCAGAGAAGACACAAACTGATTTTACCTTTCTTTTCTTTTTTTTTTTTTAAACAGAAAAAGAAAACACAGAATGCTAAAGTACTATGTGGCAAAACTAAACAAAATTTACTAGAGATGAAACTTAATGCTGCTGTAAACTGCACTGGGTGTTTCCAAATTACCCAGGCCCATCACTGACCGATTTGCAAACATCTAAGCCGGCCCCTATACCTGGCATCTGAAGGTGATTCTATTAAGGCATATAGTTATTACTTCCTTGTCTAAGATGGCTTAAAATTATTTCCTTCCATCTATAGGAAGGTTATTAGAAGGCTTTGGGTCTGTCCCTTATGCCACATTCCAATCATATTTTTAACTGAATTCAGTGACTTCTCAGAACACCCCTTTCCCCCATGGAAGGAGTCAGTTCCTAGTCCACCTCAGTGTCATCCTTGCTCTGAGGATATTCCTTCTATCTCTCACTCTCTCAGTTTTTTTTTTTTGGTTGTTGTTGTTGTTGTTGTTTTTTGTTTCAGGGTAACAAAGAGAGATTTTATTTAGAATGAACGAAGAGAAAGTTTAGAGCACTTCCAAAAAGTTGGAAGTAAGTACCTTTCATGAAAAAGGAAAGGTAAGAGAGAGGTCTGTTCCTTTTCTTTTCAAAGGCCAATCCTAGCCCTGATATCTTGCTCCAATCCCCTCCTGTCTTCCTTCTAGCTCTTTTTAATCCATCATACCTGATTTTTCCTGTACTTGCAATGTTCCCCTCTCCCAGGGAAACTTTTGCTTACACAGAAAACATGCTTAGGTTTCCCCAAGCAAAAGTAAAAGTCCTCAATCAATGAGGCTATGCTCTGAGACTCTAGTCCTCCATCCCTACCAGACGCGAGCTTCTGCTTTTAGGTGCCTTGATGTCTTTGTCCCCTCTGAACGGACTCCACCATCTCGGGGATTATCCATGTCTACCTTTTAGGCTCAGTGGCCAGTCTCATTTCTCACTGACTCGAGTTTGTCTGTAACAGTAACGCCATGGGTAAAATACTTCCTGAAATTGTACCCCGTATCACTTTTTCCTTGAGGCCATCACATTGCATCCACCCTGTTTTTACCACTTGGCTGACTCCTCCTTCCCCTTTCAGCTTGGACATGTTAAATGACTCTTTGCACTTCTTCTGTCTTGCTGTTGTTCACTTTGCACCTGTAAATGTGAAGCCTCGTACTTTTGTCTAGCTCAACTGAAAGGCCATATCTAGAATGTGCCCTTGCATGATGGAGAGATGGAAGGAGCATTATTTATGGAGTTTATGCCAGTGATGTGCCCTGGATTTGAAGGTGTACAACCAGGAGACTCAGAACCCACCTGGGATTCACGTCTGCACATTGGTTCAGCTGTCACTTTTAGGTAAGTAACTCCTACATCAAGTATTATCCCCATTTTATGGCTGATTCAACAGCCAATTTTATATTCCAAAATGTCCACTAGATTAGATATTTCCACCGGGTAACTTGCCAGCTCCTCAAATTATCTTACCTAAAATCACAGTCATACCTGGCTTATTCCCATCAACACCCTCCAAGCCACTTCTTCTAGTAAGGTTCTTGAGACTATAAATCATTATCTATTCAACTTACTCACTTGTATAACCCTTATGGGGCCACCATGAGTGCATAACTCACATGGTAGAGATTTTATTGTGTCTTGGGACCATTAATTTTCTTTTTTGAGAATAATTTTAAATCCTTAGAGAAAAGTTAAATATTGAATTTAAATCTGTCCATCTTTACAAGTCATCTTGAACTTGTACATTCTAAATCTTTTCTCAGGACATCTTTTCTCACACATCTTTTGCAATGAGCTGATAGGATTTTTTTTTTTTTAATTAGTATCATTTTTACAAAGAAAAGGGCATTATTTAAAGAGATATAGTTGTCAAAACTAAGGTCCACTTTATGTAATTAATTAGCTAATTAATCCCATGGTTGGTGCCTGATTTTTATTATAGATCCTATTTGCATCTGCATCAGGGTAAATGAAAAACTAAATTTTCCAATTAAGTAGTAATGGAGAAAGCAGTGGATAGAGATTCCGCCTTCAAACTTTGAACTAAAAAATATTTCTAATGCAATGTTGGTTTGGGTTTTTAGAAAACAAAATCCATATGTTACAAAATATAATACAACCTAATTTTATCATGATAAGCTATGAAACTAATGTATGCTCATTATAGAAAAAATTGCAAATGTGAGGCAAATACTACTAATTAAATTAAAATCATTTATAATCCCTCCAGACAGAGAAAACCACTGTTATTCTGGTACCTATCCATATAGCTTCTAGGCATTTTCTGTTTTTTAATAAATCAGATCTTATCTTTTTTTCTGTGCAATCTTCAAAATTCCCTTGGCAGCAGAGCATAAATATATTTATGTATTATTTAGTCTGGCATCAGCATTTTTAATATCTATCTAGGAGTCTACTGTGGACATACATCATAATTATTCAGCTTACTTCTTTTTGCTAAATAGTTATAGTTTATTTTCCAGTTTGTTATACTATTGATCAGTATTACAATAAAATTCTTTGTAATATCTTCCCATTTACATGATAATTTCTTTAGAATAATGCATTAAAAATCAAATCGTTGAATCAAAGGGCTCATGGGCTTTTGTGTTTTTGATAAATATGCCAAAGGCTCCCAGAAAAGCTGAACCAATTTAAATTATTTGCAAAATAGGTGGTGTGGTACTGCCAACCACTCACCTTGCCATTGCCAACAGCTGGATCTGTTAGTTTGGGGAAAAAATTAAAATTTCACAGGTGAAAATAATTATTGCTGTAATTTATATTTCTTTGGTTATTAATAAAGTTAATTATTTTTATATTTACTTACGTCTTTATTTATTTTCCTTCTTTTTTGCTTTTTTGTTGGTAATTGCCCATTCATATTCTTTACTAATTTTTCTGTTTGTCTTATATTTAATTTACAAAGACTAGTTATGGAAAAAATATTGAAAGCTTCTAAGTATCATCTATTTTGCAAAAAATATTCCCAGCTGCCTTTTCATTTTGTCTTTTACTTTATGAACTGGTTTATGTATAAGTATTAAATTCTGCTGTCAGATTTGTCTTTCCTTTTGTAAATTTTACCTCTCATTCACTCTTACTCAACTAATTTAGTACCTTTTCATGTTAATTTTTATAATAGTGAGGTATATTTGTGAACTTTCTGTTCTGTTTTACTGATGAGCTGGTTTCCACATCAATAAATTGCTGTGTCAGTTGTCTTAACATTGTGCTTAAAATTTTGGCTGACAAAATTCCCTCTTGGTGGTTCTCACGTAGTTTCTTCAAACATTTCAGATTAACTTGAATAATTTTCCAATTTGAAAAATAAATTTTTAACTTTGGCTGAATTTGCATTGATTTAACTTGGGATGAATATGTATCTTTAAAATGTCATTATTATTCCTTTTAGAAATACGATATTTCTATTTATTTAAAATTGTTTTTGATTGCCTTGATAGTGCTTCAGTGTTTTACAATATAGGGATCCCATACACTCTCTAAGATTTTTTAGAAGGTTGGTAATGGCTGGGAGTAGTGGTTCATATCTATACTATAATTGGTTTGGAACCAAGAGTTCAAGACTAGCCTGGGCAACATAGCGAGACCTTCCCTTTACAAAAGCAAAAATATATAGTCCGGTATGTGATGTGGGGGCACCAGCCTGTAGTCCAAGCTGCTAAGGAGACTGAGGCAGGTCACTTGATGTAGGCCAGAAGTTTGAGGCTGCAGTGAGCTATGATCACACAATCATGATACCACACTCTAGCCCGAGGGACAAGGGGACACCATCTCAAAAACAAATAGAAAAGGAGGCATTTTATATTTGGGGTTGAGGTATTGAATGGTAACTTCATGGCCTTTTGATTATATAATTGTCTCAATTCATAAATTATTTGTGAAATAATCTTATTAAACCTTTTATTAGGATTCTTAGTTGATCTTGTGTTTTCTGGGTAGATAATGTCATATTACAAAACACCTTCTCTTGTCTAATATTTATAGTGCTTTTTAATTTATTGAACAGCATTCAATAATAGGGTTGATAGTGAATAACCTTGGCTCCCTCTCAATTTAATGAAAATTCCCCAGAATGTTACTATCATGTACGTTGTGGCTAGCTTAAGATAGCATTCTATTATTTCTAATTTTCTAAGATATTTTAAAAATTACTAGGAGTAGAATTTTATCAAATATATGTTTGCTACTTTATCAGCATGATCATGTGGTTTTCATCCTTTTTTCCACAGAGGTAATGAGTATATGAATATATTTTCTAGTATTAAAACATTCTTAACACTTTAAGATCAATCTCTATTATGTTTTATTTTTATTATATTGCTAGATTTAATATAATTATAGAGACAACTCCAATCTTAATCACCCATAATAATTCTATAGCACAGCTTACACATGAAATACATTATGTGAATTACTAGTAAATAACTCATATCATATTTTCTTTCTCTGTAAGCTCCAAATACATTTCTACATAATTGGAACAAAGGCTCTGAAAATTACCTCAGATGCATGCTTTTCAAGAAAAATCACCTAGAGAGTCAGAAATGTCCAATAAACAACACCCCAGTCCCAAAAGAAGTTACATGAATTTGGTATGGTGCCACATGATCACATTAATGTACACAGCTATGATTTAATAATAAAATAAATAAATAAATAAATGTTACATGAATTGGGGCAAAATGGTGCATCATTGTTACCTTTTAAGAGAAACAATGTTTTTAAAATTATTACTTCAAAGTCACTACTCGTCAGGCACTTTCACTATGTGATTCTATACTCGAAAAATTAGATTCTTACAAAGGGACAAATGAATTCTAAACATAGCATCATTTTAAAAGAATGGGATTAAGTCAGGCATTATGTTCTGGGTGATATTTAACATCGTGGTAAAAAGAAATAGACACTCACATCGTCTCTCGAGACACTAATAATCAGCCCAGATGTCTATTTTTAGTAAAATACTATTTTGAATCTAGTGATCCTCTACTCCAAAACAACTTATCAGCCACTGCCAGATCCACAGTCAAAGGGAAGACAATGGAAGCAAAAAATAAAAATATAAAATAAAATAAAAATAAAACCTGGATATACAAACAAAGAATTTCATGTTCACCAGATTCTTCCATAACAACCTGTATAGATATGTCTTTGAACAGGAGTACGCATTTTAAAGAATTAAATCCCATTCTAGGAATAGTGGTTAATAGGATGTGGAAATTTTACAATTGACCTTTAATGTGGTGCTGCGCTGAAAAGGAAGAAGTTCAAAAGGGTAAAGTGTTACATTCCATTAATGGCTGGAAATTTCAGGCAAGACTAAGCAAGGCGAACAGAGGGCAGGATTTAAAGGCAAGCACCCAACTACGCTAGTAACAACTGATTTTAAAATCATACACTGCACACTTCTGGAATGCCTTTCCTGGCTTCTTCCTCTTGTTATTATTTTTTTTAACCCTCTGGTTAACTCCTGCCTGCTCCTTGGAACTCAGCACTTGATACAACCACTTTGGAAAACTGTTGGGCAGCATCTAATAAAGTTTGAACATATGTATTCCCTATAACCAGTGGTGTTTTGAGCTAGCTCCCAAAATCTCAGGAGCTGACTGGGTGCGTCTCTTCCCCACTTCACTTACAAGCACATAACTGCCTATCAGCCTGCAATTTTACACTGAGGCCCACTGAGAAGAAATACTTACATCTGTGCAAAAATGATGTACACTAGAATATGCTTAGTAACACTATTAATAATGACCCAAAACTGAAACTATTCAAGTGTCTACAATAGTAGAATGGATAAATAGATTTCGGAGTGTTCACCCAGTGGAATATCACACAGCAACAGGAATTACAATGGCATGGGACAATGTGGATGGATCTTCCAAAGGTTGATGAATCTTCTACATTGAGTGAAAACATCAGACGCCCCTCCCCCCAAAAAAATACATGTGTATGTTTCCATTCATGGAAAGCACAAAATAGACACCATTAACTTATGCCGTTCAGGCAAGAAGACTACCCTTGGGTGGAGAGGCCACAGCATCTGGAAGGGGTCTGGAAGGTGAAAAGATGGTGCATCTGGAGGTATGTGCGGACTTCTGGGGTGCTGGGCATGTCCTGTTTGTCAATCTGAATATCAGAGTGCTAGTTACACGAATGTGCTTAGCTTATAAAAAGGTACTGAGCCATACTATTTTCTGTATGATTCTCCAACTGTATGTTAGAATTCAATAAAAAGGTAAAAGAAAGAAAGACATGAGGTTGAGCAAGTGTCAATTTCTAAAGGGGGCATCCCCTATCTTGGATAAGCACCCGTCTCACCAAGTGGTCACGAGATTTTAACTAGAAATGAAAAAATATATTTATAATGACCAGTATTTTGCCTGGCTTAAAGTACACTGTTGCTAAAAAGGATTTATCATTATCACCATTCTCTGACTCTCCCCTTATCTGTGTTACTATATCACTTTGTACATTCATTCCCCACAGTACTAGAATCATGTTTTTGCTTCATTTCCATTCCTATTGTATGCCAAGCAGCTTGAAGAACATGACATCTTCTTTGTAAGCACAGAGACTATCCCAAAGTGGGTACTTGATAAATATTTGACAAAACAGAATAAATGACTGTAACAAAGCTTCATGACTTTACGATTGAACAGAAGTAGCATTTTAAATTTCAATTAGTACTATCCCAGGTGATTCTCAGTCCTTCTCACTGAACACGTGCTTGAATTATGAAGGAAGCTAAACGCTGCTCAGGGCTGAGAGCATCACAGGGCTGCGGCAAGCATTTTCCGGAGAGGGAGTTGACGCTCTGCAATGAAGAAATGTATATCCACTTCCATTTAGAGACCAGTCTGTAGTATAATGACAGTGTCACATTGATGCCAATACCAAACGCTGGAAGAGTATCAAACTGTGCCTGCTAGAATTGAAGGTAGATCAAGCTCTACAAAAACACTAGAAAAGGTGCTAAAACAAGACAGGAAAAAGGACTTAACCATCTTCCCTCCAGTTCAAAGCAAGACAGTGGCAATACCATGGCCATTAGAGTCAGGCATGTGGAGACATAGGCAGAAACTCTGGGCAGAAATGGTGGCCAGCAAGAACAAATGCTATGTGCCCTGGATTTTCATAATGCAGAAGGTAAGGGATAGGTCTTATGAGAGGATTCTAGATAGATAAAGAGCACAGCAAGAAAGGAAATTCCAAAGCTGACACAGACCCAGAAGGCAGATAAATTCTGGGTCTTCTACACTTGAATAGAGCTAAACTGGGTCACCATCTCAGAACATTTCTCTAGTTTCAGGGGCTTACTGATAGAGGGGAAAGAAGCAGACATCAAAGCTCACAGCTTCAAATCAAGAGTGTGGCTGTCTTACAATCACTCTATATGTGACTGGCTGTAAACTACTTGGGAATCTGTCTTCAGCAGGGGTTTCCTCATCTTCTTTTCTTGCTCCCTCCTTTAGTTCACTTATTCTTTTCTCCCTCCTTCCTTTGCCTTTGATTCTGCTTCTTTCTACAGTGAGGAACACATTCTCATGTCTAATTCTATATCTGGAGTGGACCTCCTAACTAAGAGAGAGGCCCTCCAAAAAGGACAATCCCTGGTCACAGGTTGCTCAAAGCCAGTTGGTTTCATTGTCTGATTCTCAGTAGATGGATGGACAAAATCATCAATCTCTTAAGCTAAAGATAAAATTCACTGTTTACCTGAGATGTTAATGATGGCTGTAGTAGGACCTAACAAATGTTTCCACGTGTAGATAAAATGAGTTTGGAATGCATAATCTTTTCTGTTCTGTTCTGTTCTTTTATGCTTTGTGGATACTGGATCTCACCATAACAGTGGCTCTTCACAGGCATGTTCATCACAGCACATTACAGCCTCAAACTCCTAGGCTTAAAGGATCCTCCTGCCTCAGCCTCCTGAGAAGCTGGAGCAGCTGGGACTGCAGGAGCACACCACCAAGCATGACTGGAATGCCCAATGTTTTAGATTTCTTCCAAATTATGAAATCTTGCGTGGATAGCTGGTTTAAAATAGTTGGATCTTGTGTGGATAGTTGTAGATTTGACAACTCTGGCTCATAGTTAAAATAATAAAGTGAAGGTCATAGGGTAGCCATTACCTGTAGTTCACTCCCAATCCTAATCTTTAGCTTCAGAGACAAATAATTTTGTCCATTTGAGAATCAGTCAAACAAACCAATTGGCATTGGGAGACAGATTTGACCAAGGATTGTCCTTTCGGGAAGGTCCTTGCTCAGGTCTGGGGATTCACTCCAGAAATAGAATCAGACAGGGGGAATGTGTTACTGGGCAAAGAAGCAGAATCAAAATAAAAAAAATAAAATAAAAAAAAGAAGGAGGAGACAAGATGGCTGACTGAAGCCAGCTTTCCACAGAGGCTCCCATCCAGGAGAGTTAAAGGACAAAAATTTAGCAAGTAACCTGGTGTATTTGAGCTCCACTAAGATAGAAGGTTGAAGAACGCACGTCAACCCCGCTGAGGAGAGCTGCAACCACAGAGATATAAACAAAAGGTACAAAATCCATCACCAAGCAGACGAGAGCCCCCTTCCCCATGAGAGCGGCTCAGAGTGCCCCACAAACAACCAGGCAGAGTTCAAAGGTCCTCCCACTACACTCCCCAGGAGAGACCCTCTAAAAACTGGGCCTACTTCCCCTACTAGGGTGCCATGGCATTCTCCTGCCAGGCATAAAACTGTATAAAACTGTATACATTCTCTACCTGAAACTCTGAGCTCCCAGAACTCCTCTCCCCTCTCACTCTGGAGGCCTGTCTCGCAGGAATCCAGACTCTTGGGTGATTTCTCAAGGTTTGTGGACAGTGCCAGGGCTGCAGCCAGTAAATGCTGGCTCTGGGGCGTGGGAGCAAGGAGAGGATGCTGGCTGAGAGTGAACCACACCAGAGCAGTGGTTCCCTGAGGCAATGTGGCAGCCATTTTTGGCGACAATATAGCCAGGCATAAAACTGTGTAAAACTGTATATATTATCTACCTGCAACCCTGAGCTCCCAACACTCCCCTCCACTCTCACTCTGAGATCTGGAGGCCTGTCCCCCAGGAGTCCAGACTCTTGGGCAATTGCTCGAGGGGAGTGGACAGTGCCTGGGCTGTGACTGGTAAGTGCAGACTCTGGGATGCAGGAGTGAGGAGAGGACAGTCAGCTGAGAGAGAACCTCACCAGAGCAGCAGCTCCTTGAGGCATAAAACAGCAGCCCTCATTTAGCAGTAATATGGTTCACCCCTGGATATTCTGTAGCCACACCCCCGTCTCCCTGAGAAACCAGACTGTGAGTAAAGAATTTGCCTGAGTCAGCACCAATGTGCAAACCGGGGAAACTCCCAGGGCAGGGCAGACCCAGAGGACCGCTTTACTGAGCCTAAGATGCACCTGGCCCTCAGGGGATCATCAGCCTATAGACAAAAAGAAGGCAGCAGGACAGAACGGACAGCTTACTGAATACAAACCTGAAGGAGCAAAGACAAGCTAATTTGAAAATCAAATCAGCTTCTCTTCTGCAGAGGAATCGCAAAGTTGTTCTGTTCTGTTCTGTCAGTAGCATTAATCAGGGGAGACTAGACCTGAGTGAACACCCCCCAACCTTCATCAAGCGCCCGAGGCTGTCAGGCCTCACCTCCTCCTGCTAGAGAGAGGCAAAGTGCAGCAGCCTGGCAGACTTCCTTGTGATTCAGGCAGGTGCAAACTTCTAAAGTATCAGTTCACTACAAGCAACTGTGTCAGCCAACTTCAGGGCTATCAGTGACTGGGAATGACAGTGGTGCATGGTGGGGAAGAAGGTATCAACCCTCCCAGACTGATCTATCAGCTGGGTGGCTCCTCCTGACTCCATGCAGCACTGGAGCAAGCCACATCAGAGTAGTCACCAGACCCCTGATATCAAGTTCCCAGAGACCACTTAAACTCTCTCACCCAAGACAGGTGCAGACTGAGACAATTGACCTGGAGCTTTTGAACTGAGACAATTGCCTGAGGACAAATCAGGCGGTGCCCTGGGTGAGCAGTTGTAGGAAGGTTTGATTTTCCTTTTCCAATTAGTGCCGGTGGTGGGTGGGGTGACTTCATTGCCGATATTTCTCCACAGCTGAGACATCAATCCAGAGTGTCTGTTTCACTAGGGTCAAACAGAAACCAACTGAAAACAAGACAGAAACACTTAGCCCCACCATACCAGACAGGCCCCCAGTTTCTCAGGCCACAACACTGTATGGGCCCTCAACAAAGCCCAAGGGGAAAAATCAAAGGGAGTAAAACAACCATGGGGCGGAATCAGCAGAAAAACTCTGGTAACATGAATAACCAGAAGAGATCAACCTCCCCAAGGAAAGATATGGCAGATGTAACTAAAGATCTCATTCATAAACAACTGGCTGAGATGTCAGAAATCAAATTGAGAATTTTGATTACAAACAAGATTAATAAAGTGGAGGAAAATTTTAAATTAAAACTTCAAGCAGCAACTAAAAAGTCAAAATTAGGAATTCTAGAAGAAATTCAAAAGTTGTCTCAAGAATTTAATAAATTTAAAGACAAAACCACCAAAAACTTAGACACACTGAAGCAAGAATTTTCAGCCCTCAAAGATATGAAAAATAGTGGAGCAAACAGAAGACAGGATTTCTGACATTGAAGACAAAGCCTTTGAAAGCTCTGAAACTCTCAAAGAGGAAGAGAAATGGAGAGCAAAAATGAATCATTCACTCAGAGACCTCTGGGATAATTCAAAGAAGGCTAATATCTGACTCATTGGAGTCCCTGAAACCGATGAAGTCGCCTCCCTAGGCACAGAGGCCCTTCTGCATGAAATTATGAAAGAGAATTTTCCAGACATGTCTAGAGATTCTTAAATTCCGATAGCAGACAGTTTCAGAACCCCAGCATAACTCAATCCCAATAAGACATCCCCCAGGCATATCATAATCAACTCCACTAAAGTTGATATGAAGGAGAAATTTCTTAAAGCAGCCAGATGAAAGAAAGCTAATACCTACAAAGGGAAGAAAATAAGAATGACTGCAGACCTCTTGCTGAAACTTTTCAAGCCAGAAGAGGGTGGTCATCGACTTTTAATCTCCTAAAACAAAATAACTTTCAACCCCAGATCCTGTATCCAGCTAAACTGAGTTTCATTTATGATGGAGAAATTAAATACTTTAATGACATTCATATGTT
>CAUYPK010108880.1:0-41266 GCA_963574355.1 Loris lydekkerianus
GGGGGGAGGTGGGTAGAGGGAGGGAGATTGGTGGGATTACACCTGCGGTGCATCTTACAAGGGTATATGTGAAACTTGATGAATGTGGAATGTAAATGTCTTAGCACAGTAACTAAGAAAATGCCAGGAAGGCTATGTTAACCAGTGTGATGAAAATATGTCAGTCTGTGAAGCTAGTGTATGATGCCCCATGATCATATCAATGTACACAGCTATGATTTTTAAAAAAAATTAAAAAGCAGCAAAGAAGGATAACATAGGGCACTGTGCATTGGCTATCACTGAGCACCACTACTGGAGGGCTTGGAGGGGGTGGGCACCCAGCACCACCTGTCCTGCCTCCTGTCAACTTTGGCTGACCACCCACTAACATCTAAACTGCACCAGCATCTCACTCCCTGCCTTGCTCACAAGCCTACCTTCTGGCCATCTCCACTTTGCCCTTCCTTGGTCTCATTATCCACCACGACTGGATTTCATAAGCTACCAGCTAGTGTTCCCCAAATGAAGTAATCAATTTTGATTTATTCTTCATTGCCACTAACTGCAAAGGGGTCTGTAAACTTGAATGGGAAAAGAAATTCTACCAGACATTTAGAGCATTTGCTTCAATTATGAACTTAGGCAAAAAACCTCAGTCCTATTAGTAGTTCCTGTGACTTTGTCATCCATAGAAATCAAAAATGTTTTCTTATTGTTTTAAAGTTGTTAGAGGTATCTCAAAATTTTACTTACACTCATTACTACTTTGAAGTTATGACTGCTGTTAGATTTACTACCAGGTCTTATTTAAAATATTAATGGCGAAGCACACATATTACTATATCATAAATTCGGCCTTTGATATACTATAACTTTTTTCAATAGAACAGTTTCCTTTATAATTCTTTATTCTTTAGTCCATTGATTTAAAAACATCTCTATAAGAAAGAGTCTGGAGGCTACACTAGACCACCAATTTGGGATCACCAAATGGGTCAACGACACAAAAAAGAATCTTTTTTTTTTTTTGGCCTCCATTTCCCTCCATATGCCAAACAGTCTGCAAAGGTTTTTCTTCTTTCAATCACTTTATTTTTTTGATTTTTAAAAATATTTATTTACTTGTAGTCTCAAAATACAAAAATAATTTAAATTTACTATGACAACAGAAACAAAGCAAGAAAAAGACCTACAAAGGCAGATACTAGCACCTCCTCCATGCCCCCACCTACAGCCTTCCTCTGACCTCTGCAAACACAGATAAGCAGGTTTACACATACATAGAGGATTGGTTTGTTGCTTGTCTCTACCAAAATAGCATCATTTCCACACACATTATTTCATAATTTATATTTGTCACTTGACAGTTGACACTGTAACACAGACATTTCTACAAGTCAGCTAGTATAGCTCTAACTACATATGTTGCTAGTTTCCTTGTGCACATTTATAAAATTTTATGTGAATGAAATCATAGCATGCCTACCATACTTTTTTAGTGCAGTCTTTTTCTTTTTGTCTATTTTCTCTCCTCCCTAATTTGTATTAGTTATTCAACTCCACATAACTAAGTAACTCAAAACTTAGCAGCTTAAAACAATACTGAACACGTATTATCCCAGAGTTTTTAAAGGTCAGGTATCTGGGAGCATTTAACTGGGTGGTTCTGAATTGAATGTCTCGTAAGATTGATTGGGGCTGGAAGACCTAGTCCTAGCCCTCCTGTGGTGCAAGTTGGCGCTGGCTCTTGACAGCAGACCTCTTGTCCTCATCACCTGGATCTTTGTACAGGGATGCTTGAGTGGCCTCGCAATAAGGTGGCTGGTTACCTCCAGAGAAGAAAAATGAGCAAGAACATAGTGGAAGTTGTAATGTCTTTTACGAGCTAGGGTCAGAAGCCCTATGTCTTCATTTCCATATTATCTATTGGTTATTTGGGTCAGTTCTATTCACTAGGGGGGGAAAGTCTACACAGAGGCATCTCTTGGGTTCATGCCTCTGTCGAGTCCCTTCCTGGAGGCTCACAATCCTCACCCACCTCTTCCTGCAAGAGCCACCTCCCCCAGATAACCCACATGAATAACCTGATGTGCATTTTGTTCTATTTTTCAATAAATATATAAAGACATGCAAATGGATACATATACATATCTATGTAGGTTACCACTGCTTTATGAGATGGATATTATGAAAATTGAAATTATAAATATTTTTAAAATATTTAATGTTAACAGAAATCTTTATAAAATATAAATATTTGAAAATATTTAAAAATAAAGAAAACAAAACTCCGGTCCAAGATCATGGGACTAAGAAATAGAGTTGTTGCTATGTGGCACCAACACCCTCAGATTGCAAAGCTCACCCTTCCCACAGCTCTGAAGCTGGGCACGTCTTACCAGGCTCCCTCTTGGTAACAGCTCTGAAGCTTCTTGCAGAGGAGGGTCATGCATTCTGATTGCTCATGGAAGTGAAGACTTGGGTGGCTAAGCGTACTCTTCCAAGCCCCATGCTCGCTGCTGAAAGCCCTTTATGAAAAACTGGATGCTACTTACTCAATTTTACCACTTAGCTTCATTTGTGTCTACTTGGAGCCCTAGTCCATCAGATTGTGTCTTTTTCTAATTTAAAAATGAATTTTCTACGTGATTTTATTCTTGCATTTACACAGAAGGATGAAGAGTCTACCAGAAGTATCTGCTCCCCAATGAGGAATTGGAATGCAGGAAGACAGAGCGATAGAATTGGACCAGCCCTGCAAATGTTTATTCCCATTGTCCCAAACTTCTGTTTCTAAACTTCATCACTATTAGCAGATTCTAAAATGTGTTAGTCCTTCAATGACCCACAGAATGGGATCGGGTTTCAACAAACTAACTGAATACTCCCATCATTGCACCAGGCAGGCACTCTGGGTTTACAAAGATGAAAAAGTAAAAGGGTCTGTCCTTAACAAGTGTGTAGTCTATCCTGAAAGCTGGAGACACACATCACAACGGACTGTACAATAACACAGATGCAAATAAAGCACTGTGTAGCAAGCACAGAGAAGGAAAGAGAGGGTGGTAGAATAATTGCCAGTGGGTGGCTTTTCCATTGCAGACAAAGTGAGTAGTAATTCCCATAAGATGTGAGCAAGTGCCCTGTGAGAAAGGATTCTGGGGTCACTGGGGATGAGAAAGCGCTGAATTAACAAAGGCAGATGGCATTCTTTCAATACACTAAAGTCCATTGAGAATTTCCAGAGGAGGTGAAGTAATATGCAAGGTTTTTGAAACTGAGTTGGCCATGAAATCTTTCTCTCCCCTCCCTAACCCTCCCCAAGAACTATCTTATATTCTCTGGAACTTGGTTTGGGAATTGCTGAAACAGGGTAATCCAAGTTTTGCTCTGACCTCAGTGATTTAAAACACGCAACCAACAATGGCTACATCTTTTGTTTTTTTCTCCTTAGGTTAGTAAGGAGATACGAGGTTTTTTCATCTTGCCTGAATTCTTTATTTACTTACATTAAAAAAAAGAGGAAAAAAAAAATAGTGTAACCACTAACAAAGGTTGCACTCCTTTTTGTACTAATATACTTCAGACTCAGCGTTTACCTTGCTGGAGGGAGAACTTAATTACTAGCAGGTTTTTCTAGAACAGTCCTCAGTTCAACCCTACCGCAGTTTATTCTGCAGCCCACATTACAGAATTCCACTGGCATTGGATTCTTCAGTGTGCTTCTTTAGAGTGGTAATGCTGTGCTTTCAACAATATACACAGAAAAGTTTAGGGAATGCCAGCCGGTTGAGACTGCCTGGCCTCACACTCTGAAAATTGCAGGATGCATTTCACCCACTCCCACCAAAAGATGCAAGGAAGGAAGAGTTCCCACCCGCCAGGAACACGGATTATGTTTACACTCACTTGGAAATCAGTGGCCGAATAATTAACACCTTTACATGTACTAAAGTGACCAAAGAGGCTGGGGAGAGTGAGGGAGACTGAAAAAGACCGCAGACTCAGGAAATAGAATATTGCTCTTCAAAAGTGCTTTTAAAATGATCAGCCAAGAAATTCTCGTTTGTTTATAGACTGTGAATGATCTCCCAGAGTCAAGAAAAGATAAGACTTCTCTTCATAGCCTTTCCGGGTATAAAAATAATCAGTACCTGAAACCGGCCATCTATTTCAAAGAGGCACTCTTTGCAGCTTGTGCGTTCTTTTGTGTGTTCACAACTATAAAAGGGTGATGATGATGCTTTTGTTAGTGATCTGCAGCTTAAAAGATGACAGCATCCTGGCTATCCCTCTGCTTGCTGACTTCCTCCCCAACAGCGAATCAAGGGAAGGCCCAAGACTCTCCACTCCTTAACCTAAGCTCATCAAGGACTATCACCTCAAAAATGGATAATGACCACTCTTCTCTTGCCAGACTGGGCTCAAAATCAGCATTTCTATAGAACTACAGGGATGGTGGAGCCTTATTCATAGCTTTCCACACCAGCCTTTGGGTTGCTATTGCTCCCCTAGTGGGTTTTCTCCCACACCAACAGCTGTTTCCACAGACCTGCCTCTCCAGTACTTCTGGGCTGTCACCCCCCAGCTGACACCTGTCCACACTTCTCCTTGATCAGTCCCAGCCCCTCAGTACTGCTCAAAAAGGTTCACCCCAGGGTATAAAGACAATTATGAATGATTAATTGCAATAATGTTGTGAATAACCTGGCTGCAATGTCTTTAGTGCCTTGAGATCTAAATCACTCTAATTTTTCTCCCCCCCAAAATTAGGCATAATATTATAATTTCAAGTAATGCAAGAGCAATTTCTCCCATCATTGGATACCAGGCTCAAGATGTTACAGGAAAAAGAAATAGCTTTTACTGCTGATATGAGAATTTTAAAAGAGAGACAAGTGTGAGCAAACAAAAGCTGTCACATCAAATACTGTGGCAAAAAAAAAAAAAAAAAAAAAAATCTAGAAAAAATGCCAGAAATGCTCAAGTCTAAATAAAGTCATTTATTTATTATTTTAACCCCTTCACTGTCAGACTTACTAGTTAGTTCTGCACAGGTGGGATTTACTGAAGACATCACTCTCGTTGTTGTAGTAATGGTTTCAGTGTCACGTGTTTCTCTTGGTTCTCTGCTCCCATAAAATACTGCACATCCAAACAGGGGGCTGTGGGTGTTCCTCGGCCCTAACACCTCCTAGGGTATTGTTTCTTCAGAGAATTCAATCTTACCTGATTGCCACAATGTGAAGCCAAGGAACTAGGCCATGAGCTCCCAGATGACGGCAGCCAGGAGCCACTCATAGGTTTCTGGCATGTAGTAGGTATTCAACAGAATGTGGTGGAAATTGTATCTGCAATTCCATATCTAACGCAGTTAGCATACAGCTCAAACAGAAGACCCCTTCTGTAGGGAGTCCTTTATGAAGGCCAATTGGAAAAGTGGAAAAGATAGAAATGAGATAGACTTGTGGTTGATCCTGCTCTTAGTCAAGTTTATAAGACTGTTTCTTATTCCAAAGTTATGTACTTTTGTAAAAATTAAATAATATTGGTGAAAGAATATTTATAATGAAGGTATATAGAAATACAGGGAGATGCTTCCAATTAAAATACATGGCTTAGACTACATGCCAAGCACTATGGTGGACTGTGAAATTTGTCACTGCCTCTGTCCTCTACGATCTACCCTCTTCCTCCTCCAGCCACTCTTTAGCCCAACGCAGTCAGGCTTCTGTCTCCAATAAATGCTTTGGCAGTAGTTACCATGACCTCCTGACTGACATGATTCCTCAGACCTCTCAGCGCCTTATTCTGTGAGGTCTCTGCAGCCTTCCACACAGCCAGACAGCCTTGGGGAGGTGCTGCTCTCCCACGTGGGTTTTCTCTCACACCAACAGCTATTCCCACAGTTCTGCCTCTCCAGTACTGCTGGACTGTTACCTCCAGCTGACACCCATCCACATGTGCCCTCAGTAAAGGGTCCCACCCATGTCTGCAGCCACCGCACTGAAGGCTCCCACTCAAACATGCAGGCAGGTCAGCCGCTGTCCTCTTACCCCTGCCTCCTGCCCACTCCACACTCTGGGGCTCAGCTCCTTCTGCCAGCCCCACCCCAAGACCTCCTTCCTGCCTCTGGACGCCTACCCTAGCCACATCTCCTCTCATCAGCACCATGCACTGTTTACTCATCTGCTGGCCCTACTGGGTGAACAGCTCCCTGGAGGAAGAATTCCCATCTGCTTCATTTTGGAATCCCCAGGACCTCATACAGGGCTGAGGCAGGTGCCTCCTTAAAATGGGACAGAGTGAGGAATGCTTAGTGCATTCACTAATGTGTTCTAGGATCCTTAAGAGGTTAACACTAGCTTTTAAAATCAAGTCTAGATTAAATGATGTGCTATGATTTTCAAAGTTACCCAAACAAGACAAATGTGCAGGAACTCCACCACACTGACTGGCCACTAGGGCTCCTCCAGGCACCTCCCCGCCCCCAGGTTCCTCTAATCCCTAGTGTTTTCCTTAAGGTCACTTCTGCTCCCTCCTCACTTGGTGCAGAAAGTGGGTAAGAAGGAAGCTTGGTGTTTCCTGGGGCACCAATCTCCCCCACGTAGGTTCTGAGAAGGAGCCGTCCCGCGAGGAGGCCGCAGTGCTCCCACAAGCATGGCCACGTGTGCCACCCTGCCACCCAGACTCTCCACTGTGGGTTTCTGCGTGGGAGAGCAAAAGATGCACACACCCGCCACAAGTCTAGAATTTGTGGCTTTTTGTTATCTCACAACTTCATATTTGGAAGAGGTATTTTAATTTCTTATGAGTTGTGAATAATTATGTAATTTTGCCACCTTCTTAAAAACTCAGATTTTTCAAACTGACTCCTGTAGTTAGGAGCTGACATCCTTAAGGGAACTTTGCTTTTTTCCCTCTGGGTTTTGAGCAAGTGTTTTCCAGATGACTTTTTTCTTTTGTCCAGTTAAAACAGCTCATTATGGAGGACTATCCTGTAAAAAAAAAAAAAAGAAAGAAAATCAAGGGGATTTTGCTTTCAATGCTGTTTGAAATCACTAGTGAAGTGACTCCATTTCCCAATTTGTTTTAAGTCTACTGAATTTTTCAAACATTTCGTTTCTCTCTTATCTGTGAATTAGTCATGTGTTCTTTGAAATTCCTTCTCAGGTCTTCCTTATTCCTCTTTGGTTGTTTAAGAACCAAAGGAAAGGCTCAAAAGATTACTTCACCAAATATCGCCATGAACTTCTCAATGGTCTGCCCATATACTATTTTAAATTATTACCGAAAAGATACTTCACTGTTGAATGTCTTCCATTCTACCCTCATTTCCGTCAATCATTAAAGTCACTTGAACATCACATATTTCTGAGCACCTACAACATCCCAGACACTGTTTCAAGCATTAGAAATGCCAGGTGAAGGGGACAGGTGTGAGCAGGGATCCATGTGCGGCTGCATGAAGTTTATACTCTGACGGCACCTACAACTGACTTCATGACATTCACACTAGGAGGGGGTCATTTCATTAAATACAGATAAGTGACTGTCAATAGTTAGGATGTGCTTATTTTTTTTTCCATGCCATAAGATTTTTTTTCCCCCTCAAATGTATTTCATATCCCTAGCTGGAGAAATATCAAAAGAATCTGAATATCACCATCTGGAAGTTGTGCCATGGACTCCAGTGGGCAGGATTAGAGCTGGGTTTCTCTCTTTCCTCTAGAAGTATATTTCTTCGGCTTCAAAATGAGCACAAACACATCTAATTCCCGAATGAGACTGACCAGGCTCTACTAGTCTCTTATTTTTTATCCTATAGTTTCTACCCACACGGATTCTTGGGATTCTTTAAATACAGATGAAGGATATTTGATCATCTATGACTTCACTTAACCAATAAAACTAATGTATTGAAATACACAAATGTCAGAAATGTGGTGCGCTGTTACTCACTAAAAAGTCTGTTGGTCTGTCTTGGTTGTGATTGGGCAGTGAAGCCTCTAGGGACTCATTCTAGTTTCAAGAGCATGCAATTCCTAATCAATAGTCCACTAAGTGTAACAACACTAGTATTCCCAGGGTTAATATGTAACTTGTACCTGTTGAAAATACTGGCATTCTTATGAAACAGAAGGTTATTATTTGAAAATTATTTATACTTTCATTACGTATCACTTTCATATTTGTAACCCTCTTCACATCTATGACCCTGCCTGCTCATACACCAGGACAGCTGGACCCTATAGCACATCCTGATGACAATAGCTAGCTGATCTTCATACCACAGAAGGAGTGTGAGGCTCTGGAATGTTCTGAGCCTTGCCCAAGACCAGGGACTGAGTCAGGTGTGCCCAAAGCTTTCTGTGGTTCAGGCTTCTTCCTTTCCACCCACCTCATCCATATCTCCATGGGAATTAGCCTGGTACCAGAACATCACCTAACCAGCGTACCTGGGGAACAGCTCTGCTGTCCACTCCCACCAGAAGGAACAGGAAGAAGCCCTTCAGGGCTGAGCAGAGGCTGGAGCCACAAGGAAATAGCCTGCAAGGGTCCCATTTCCTAAGCCAGTCTCCAGAACACCCTGCACTTGTGCGGCCCACAGGGAGACCCAGACTAATATACAAGGCTTTTCTATGTCAAAGATGGTGTTTTAGATCCACTTTCCTAAGTGGAAGAGTCCAAGCTAACGTTGGCTATAGGGATCCTCCCCAGCTCTAGAGAAGCTATGGGCCAACAAGTGCACTGCTGCAGTTTTTTGACAGCTTGCAAAATTTATAAAATGGCCAGACACAGGTATGTGCACCTATGTGTGTGTGCACACATGCGTATATGAGCATATGTGTACATGTGTGCGTGTTAATACACATCATACTAATAACCTAATAACTTCCATGGGCAAAAAAGTTTTAAATCACTTTAAGACTCAGATACTGAGAATATAAACAATCATATTAGAACATTAACTATTACCCATATATAAACATACTAATACTCTTAATATGCTCTTTGCAAAAATACATATCACTGACAAAATAAATATTCTTCCACCTTAATTTTTCTAATTTTTTTCTGGTAAGATTCTGTTCTCTCTTTAAAGGATCAGTTACTTAGCACCAGGCACTGTGCTAAGTACTTCAGTTGGGTTATCTGCTTAATCCTTCTGATAACTACATGATGAAAAAACAGACACCTGTGTCCTTTGCGGATAAGGACACCGAGGTGTAGAGAAATCAATTTGTATGACAGTGCAAAGCTGAAGAGCCAGAACCAGACCTACAGAAGTCTCATGCTGGAAGCCAGACTTCCAAATCCTAACCTATGCTTGGAGTCTCATTCAATATCTTATTCCTTAAAAGTTCCAACAACTTAGCAGTCTTTTATTTAACTCATCTTCTCCATAATGCTGAAAAGTAGAAATGAACTGGTATTTTCCTGTAAAGATGTTTCCCTATCCATCCTAATAGACACATAAAAATATATACAAATTGTATATCAGTGACTGAGAGATACAATACAGTTAACTTAAAAATGGCTTCCAACAATACAGTACTTTCCATCTTTTATAGGTTTAATCCTTGTTTAGTTGAGCCTTATCATTGGCTGACATCAGGGCTGAGCTCTTGGAGGGAGAGTAGAAAGTAGTGTGCACCCACTTCTCCCCTCCCAAATCACATTTCACTTGCACAAATAAGGTGCAGACAACATTCCGTTTTTCATGAAGATAAATCAATTCACCATTAAAAGCTAACTTATCAAAAATAGATGAACAAAGGATGAAAGTATTTCTTAGAAATGCCAAAAAAACAAACAAAAAAAAAAAACCCTGAGCTTTGTATTCCCTAAAGGTGGTATCTTTTCTGCAGCTGAAGAAAAGGCCATGCCTGCTCCTGACACAGTGATCTTCATTTGCTGCTAAAAATAAACAGGAATTTATGGAGCCAAATATTAATAGCAGATGCAATTTTGCATGAAGCTAGCAATACTGTTTATGCTTTACTATTTTCTTTTTGCCTTTTCAAAAAAATTTTTGCACAGATGTAATGCCATTGCCTTAACTTAAACCCAGTGAGGTAGACATTACACTCCTTTTATTTTCAGGGAGCAAATTTTGGAATTATTTTAAAATCAAAGCCTTATTCCTCAAACATCAGGGCTGCTAACTTGGGTATTTGTTTTTCAGTTTGACGAGCTTCGTGCTGAATACTGATTTGAAGTGTGGTTCACCGTGTAGACTTAAATTGTCCTTCCCACAACTTTATCTGAGAAGCCTGACAATGGTGACAATCACAGGACTAGTTTTATTGGGTAAGACTATTCTATCTGCAATTTATTCTGACAGCCTCCACAATTTTTAAGTGCAATTAAATCCTAAGAATTTGCCCAGAAAAAAAAAAAAACTACCACATTTAAAAAAAAATTTTTTTTAAAGATGGCAAAAAAAAAAAAAAAAGAGAGAGAAAGAAAGAAAGAAAAACAGTTGAATTCAACAACTAATTACTAACTGGTTGCTCAAAGAAAGAAAGAAAGAAAGAAAGAAAGAAAGAAAGAAAGAAAGAAAGAGAAAGAGAGAACGAGAGAATGAACGAACAAACATTTGACTGAGCCCAGAAATCAATTTCATTGTCTAGAGAGGCAACTTTCTGAGTCTGGGAAAGAGAAGGCTTCCAGGAAGTCTAAAGCCACCACCTCAGCCTCTGTCGGTAGCCACACCTTCAAGGTGAAGGCTTTGAAAGGGGGGTGGGGGGGGGGAGAATGACACTTGCAGACAAGGAAGCTCAGAAACTGCCATCACCTGATTCCCCCCAGCAAGGCAGACCAGCTGTCTCCTGTGCAGGTGGGCACAGCACATGCTCACTCCTCCCTCACCAGCACAGAAATGGAATCCAGAGACCAGGCTCAGACAAGCCCTACAGAGTTTCCGGTCTGACCAAACGTGGCCCGCAGGAGGGGAAGTCCTCCTTTGACATGATCTGGGAAATAAGTTCATAAGCATCATTGATCTCATTGCTTGCCTTTTGTGAAATTCAACTTGCATTTCTAATCTGAAGTGAGGGGTCACTACTGCCTGGGAAAAGGCCTTGTGTCCACAACATTTCTTCAGCAAGAAGCTGGCCTGACATTGAAACAGTTATCCAGGTCACGTTTCAAAAATCAGAATTTTTTAAATGACACTAAATGCACTTAATGCCATGGAACACTTTATATAAAATGTGAACTTAATGTGGTCTAACACCTTCCACAGGATGCCTTCAGTTGGTGCAATTCTTGCCCTCCAGGAACATGGACAGTAATTCAACAACCACAGACCAGCCCCAGACACGTGGTGCCTATGGCTATTTCCACCCTTTCTGCCATCCCAATCTCAGCCCCTAGAGCAGTGGTTCTCAACCTTCTTAATGCCTGATGTATATTCATTGTTACAAAGAGGTCACAACCCACAGGTTGAGAAAGCTGCCCTAGAGACACTCAGCCTTTGTCCTGCTGTGTTGCTCCCTCCTCCCAGGACACCCATGCATTGAGTGTTGACACCCCCAAGACTTGCACTGCTGGTAACACTCAAATGACCTTACCTGTCTCACCCACTTAGGGTCCAAGCTCAAGGGCAGGAGCCAACCTGCATATCTCCCAGCACCTCGAACAGCAGGGCTCCTGGAGGTGTTTTTAAAATGTTCTTTTCCTTCTGAGCTGCTAAAACAACATTCATTTAAAAAAAAATTAACCTGGGACACATTGTCTGCTGCTATTGTTGCTGTTAAATGTCTGCCCCCCACCTCCGAGACTGTCAGCCCCATGAAATGGTAGCAACTGTGGCTGTCCTGTTGTACCTCAATGCCTGGGCCAGTGCGATGTGCCTGTTAGAGCCTAATAAATGTTTACTGAATAAATGAATTAAAGACAATACTGATACAGAGATCCTGAGCAAAGGCCAAAATGGTCTATAAAGCAAAGCCTACAAACATCTGTGTTCACAGAACGTTAGGAAAATTGTCCATCTGGGTCTCTCTTTTGGGAATCCCTATTAAAGTCTGCAGAACTTGAACATAATCTGCTGCGGTACAGGTTGGTATTAGGGAGATAGGACCATGAAGAAAGAGATTACTTCATCTACTTTTCAAAGCAGGACTGAAGATCTGAGGCCTTGAAATGGAGAGTGGGAACCCGGAGCCCTCCCTCCTCGAGCTGTTTGTTCCTTTTTCCTGGTGACAGTCTTTCATGCATTGCCTCTGGCCTCGCCTTCCTCTTGGCCATGGCCAACTCACCCTTTAAGACTCATCTCAGGCACCACCTCTTCTGACCCCCTCCCTGCTGGCAAGGCATAAATGCATCTGGTGCTCTGCTGCTCTGATTGTGTGAAAATGATTTCTTCTTTATGGTTATACCTTCTCCACTGCATCACTGCACCACTGCACCCTTACCGCCTCGCCCCAGTCAGGACCTGGATTTGCCACTGCTCTGGCTGCCTACCCTGTCTTGCAGCCTGCTCCCTTTTCCCCTGCCTTCGTCTTCACCCACTTCCCCTGATTTCAATCATGCAAAATTAAATAGATACTTCATAGATAAAAAGCTCTGTGCAACACCTTGAAATCTTCTCAGAGGGGAAGGTGCAAGCTTGGAAAATAGTAAGAGGAACCTGAAATGAAAATATTGCTTTGGGGCAGGCATAGGCACTGCCTCATACAGAGGAAGGAGTTTGCCTGCTAGGATTTCAACATTCTGGGGTCATCTCCCTTCAGTGTGCACTTCTGTACACATGCCAAGTTACAAATGTTGTGTTTGAAAGAGAGATGAAGTGGAATACTCAGCTTCGGCCATTTTTCCCACCACTTCAGGCAGCTCTGAAATGCACACTTTTTGGAGGGTTTTCTCCCTCAGAGTCCTCCTTAGGGTTGCCTGCCTCCTCTCTCCCAGTTCTTCAAGCACAGGGGATGCTGGCCCTGGACCCTCTTTCCCTTGTATAAGTGGAAGCTGCTGCCTCTGCGAGGCCAATGCCATTGGTTGCATACTTACAGAACCCCAAGTTATTTTCAGGACCCCATAAAAATGTGCATTGCTAAAACAGGACTGTTTTGCTTTCAGCACTAGATAGATTCCAGAACAGTCAGGTGCAAAACTGAATACGTACCAGCCTAGTGAATCATCTTTCCACGTGGCTTCCATTTTAATTTCAGAAGTGCATTCGTGGAGGTCGTGTACTTGTGTCTAACACAATATAAAATCTAATGAAGAATTATGACATTTCCTGAGAGTGTGTACAGCCTATGTGCATTTTATTTGCTCATATGGGCCCTATAAAGAATTCAATCAAATTTGAACAACATATGATCCTTTATAATAAAATTAAAATCTCTCTAATAATTAAAATATACAGCATATTCCCATTTAAATTGGATTGTTTGCTATTTCTGCCCCCAAATGTTTCTATCTCTTGAAAGAGCTGTTATTTATTAGAACACAGTGTGGGTCATGCAGACCCACAGAGTCACAATTGGATGGGACTATAGAAGCTGTGTGATCCAACCTTCTATCCCTCAGGAGCCCCACCCACACATTGCTGGCTCACTTTCATAATTTTAAGGACCTCTTTCTACCTTAGGTTCTATTTGTTGTGTACAGTTTATTTGGGTTCTAAAAGTCAGAGGCAATGGAAGGCAGCCTTTTTGAGCTTGGGAGGTATTACTGGCAGGGGGAGCACCGGGACATGGCCATCAGAGGCTGCCCACCATCCAGCACTGTGCCCGGCCAGCTGGATGCCTCCCGCAGCTGCTTCTTTACCTAGAATAGAACATGTGGAAATGTTAACATGGTGTGTGTTTTGCATATCAAAGTGCAGCCCTTAGGTCACAACTTTTTTATGAATTATCTGAAAATATAGAAGCATTCTTTAAATAAACAACGCTTAAACACCAGAGCTACAACTAAAACTGAGCAAAAGAAATAATTTTGAAGACCCCCTGGAAATAGTTCCCTTCTTTTTCTTTAAAACAACAACAACAACAACAACAAAGAGAAGTCCTGAAATCCAACATGTCTACAGCCCATTACATTCAAGTCCAAATTTTCATAAAGCTCGGAAAAACAAATGTCATTTCACAAATTTAGCACACTGCCCCAATGTGAGATATTTAGGGTCTCCATTTCAACTCCACTTAAGAGTGAATATGCCTATGTTCACTACACAAATGCCCCAAGCTGAAGAATTTCGTAATATACAATCTCTACACTGTATTTCTAAACTGTCCTAGAATCTGAAAGAAAAAAATATAAATTCTGAAAAATATACAGCCTCAAAGGTTTTGCAGATAGGTATTGTTAAGGTCTGCTATAAGCAGGGGACTGGCATCTTTTAAGCAACTAAGCTGGAGCAAATAAGGAGAGTGACACTTAGGATTAAAACTAAAAAGCTGGCCTTGACCCAAAGCTATCTTTAATAGATACTCAAACACACCGCGCCAGCTTACTGATTGCTGGCAATTCTGTGTTGAAGCATAAATCTAAAGTATTTTTGTTTTGTTTTGTTTTGTTTCTCTTCTCCCCCCCCCCCCAGAAGGACACTTAGTGAACCAATTTAAAATGTACCCAGACCTACATACTTTCCTAAACTATTGAATTGGAACAAAATCAGAACATCAAAATATTCTCCAAAAATGATGTGAAAGAAAGCAGGGTTTCGTTTGGTTTAAGTTACTGGTTGAAAAGACACAATAAAGTCAAAGGATTCATGGATGGGAAAGGCTTAAACCACCCACCCACTTTTTAAAGCTTTCCCTTGGGGAGAAAGAAAGGAAGCTTTTCACGTTTTCAAAACAGCCTGAAAATCATGCCACATGAACGTGTTACCCAGCCTTACTCCAAATTCCACTCTCAGTTTTATGTACCTGGTTGTTTTCTTTTGATTATCTTATTGTTGTTTGCAAGTATGAATTGAGAATTTGATATACCAGAAGGAAGTTCAGCTTCTCAGTTGAAGATGAAGAAGACCCTTAGGATGGCCCCCCTCGGGGCTGTAAAGTTCACAGAGGAAGCACAATCTATCTTTAAAAGCTAATACTTCTAATTTGGTTATTTGATTAAGTGGTATGAAATGATACCTTGCTCATAGATGAATAGTTAACACATATTCAGTAAAATCTAGATGCCAAATTTTCCTCTTTCAAATTCTTAAGAGAGTTATTTTCATCATTTTCATTTCTTTCCATACCACAGCAATTGCTAATCTCTTTGTTCCCTGAAGAGTTTTAAAAGTAACTGTGTTCATGTCATTTTTATCTTGTTACTTTAGTCATGTGCTTATTGACAAGAACAGAATTTGTCATCCTCCCCATTTTTTAGCATGATTCAACATGAGCCACACTCCCCTGAGGAAGGTATGTTTAACCAGTCCAGGTACGAAAGGACATCACTGAAGTGGCACTTTTCCAAAAATATCCATACAACTGCCCTTGGCATAAGGTCAGCTTCAGAGAGTGGGTCCTAAGCAAGACAGGGAACAGATAACCTGTCAGAGGCATCATTTTCAGGAGGTTTCGCCAAGACATTACAGCACCGTTAGAATTTCTTGCTTGTTTCTCAAGAATCTGCTTCTTTTCTTAGACAAATCAAGAATATTCAAAGCAGACCGAACTGTTTCAATTTCTGAATTTGCTTTTGTTTGTTTTTTCTCTACTTTCTATTGCAGTCCAACTGAGTCATATTCATTTTTTAAACAATTTAAGATTCCATTTAATTTAAATAGTTTTATATTCTTGAAAAAGTCCAGTGGCAGGTCCTATGAGTTCAGTGAAGAAGCATGTCTGCTTTGCTTGCATGTGCCCTCCACAAATGGGTGCGTTCTGGACTGGTTTTCTCTTTCCTGCTTGGTGAAATGTGATTCTGATTTATAAACCAGCATCCTATTGACTGATGGATGACCTACTTTCTGTGTGCTGGGTGCTGATAGAGCCTCAAGAAGTGTGTAAAATGATACCTGCTCACAAGGAAGCTCCCATTGTTTTCTCCTCAATCAGAAACATTCCCAAAGTCATGCTACGTTATAAGAAATAAGCACAGGGCAATAGGACATAGATGGTGCCACAAGGCCCTCTGTGACTACCAAGCAGTGGAGCCAGTTCCTGAAGAGTCAGTGGTGGGCCAGGTCAAGTGGGTCTGAGCCATGAGAAGGCAGAGGCTGGGTACTACCTGGACAGGTGGAGAGAAGTGTGGGGAGTTGTTTCAGGTAGGGAACAAGGTAAGAGAGAAGTGCAGGGGCAGGTGGGGGAAAGGCTTGTTAAAGACTCAGAGAAGGAACCCAGTGTGGGCAAGGCAGAGGATTTTGAAGGTAGGGCTGAGAAGTACCTAAGGTTGGCTTTGGAATTGGGAGTCTCAAAGCTTCTGTCCTTTCCTGCCCAGGTTGGGAATACGATGCAGGATACCAATTCACGGTTAAGGGTACGGTATGCACACAAAACAAGAGACCAGAGGCCCAGGAGTCAACCCTACTGGCAGCTGGACCACAAAGAGCCAAGAGAGAAAAGGGGGCAAATTTGAGAAAAATTTCAAGTAATTGCTAACACAAAGCAGTCTTAAAATCATTCAATTTTTGCACACCCATTCTTAATTATTCCCTCAGAATGTTAGAAAACAATCCACTTTCCCAGACCCAATGCTCATTTCATTAGCATCTAAATTATAATTCCTTAATTATGAGCCTATCACCTATTCTCCTTTTCAAAAATTAATCCAGAAACTGTCAAATACAAACTTCTATTTAATAAAATGAACATCTGTGATCACACACCAGGAGCAAAATCCTAATTGTTCTAAACCTAGCACTTTGCTTTGACAACCAAGCACCTATTTTTTTTAATACTTTATTTTTTTTAAAACACCTGCTTTCTTTACATACTGACTTTTAAAGGAAGAGATTAATTTTCATTGGCAAGAACAGAAGTTATTCTCTAAAATAGCAAAGGAAAAAGCTATGCTCTATAGAGGAGTTGCCTACTACATTAAATAATACACCAGAATATACACCCACATTCACAAATCAAAAGTGGACCAATCCCCAGTTTTCCCACATAAGAAGCTAACAGTGTAATAACCTTACTTCTTTGGAACTAGGCTGCTGCTGGAGGCTGCAGTCCTGATTACACCAGTGTGGCCTCCCCACCCCAGTTTAGGATGGCTGTATTTCCATTAGAATTGTCCTTCCTTCACCGGCTTCTCCTCCACCCCCCTTCACCCAACACCAGTTATTCAGTGAGTTATAATTTGGCACTAAAATTCAATTAAGCCGAAACTTTGGTCATACGTGGTCTTTTTCCCAGCAAAGCATAATTTCTTTGACCCATTTTCCAAACATTAGCTGATCGATTTTAAAGCTGAGAGAGGTAAGAGTTTATTTAAAAACCGAGCTCACATTTCTAGAATCTAGCTAGAATTTTTTAAAAATTCAAATAAACAGGACGCGGTGTGTTAGTGTAATAAAGCTCTTCAAGTTTTCATAGCACTCATCAAACAGAGACCTCGGACGGCTTTGCAGACATTAATTAATGTTCACTCTGGCCCTGTAAGCCATTTTACCAATGGAAATTCCGATGAGAAAGGAAGGAATGAGGGGGTCCAAGGCCGCACTGTTGTGAGTCAGCTGCGGAACTAGGAATTGAAACCTCGCGGTTCCCAATGAGCCAGCGAAAGTCTGTCGAAGTATTGAGCACCCCTTTTGAAGACTGTGGGAGTTTTGGCGGCTTAATGGGATTGCGTTCGGTCCTTCAGGCTTTCCTTTAAAAGATTCCATGGCACCAACCAGACTCCAATAAAAGGACCTCTCTAATTGCTTTCTGACTTTCTATGAAACTTTCTAAGCTATACTGACATCCTCGAATACAAGTATGGAATTAAATAGTAGAGAACGGTGAGACAAAGTGGGTGCGCAGAGAAAAAGAGGTTCTCAGTGAAGCGTGTGTGAGGTGGGGGGTAACTTGGGGGAGGGGAGATGGGGCGGGTGTTAAGTCTGTGCAAGGAAAAGAAAAATATGAGTGTTCTCTTTTGTGTGCGCACAAACAGCCGAGCGCAGGGAGGTCGGGGCCGGGGTCACGCGGCTCCGGGCTGCAGCTGCTGCAGTGGGGCGGGGGTCCTGGGCGGCCACCGGGAGTAGCGGCTGCTTGGGGCATCAGCATTCCGGCCGCGCTGGCGGCCGCTGTCCTCGCACGACCTCTGTCCGTCCAGAGCACGCCCCAGCACCGACCCTGGGGCGTCGGGAGCGCAGCCAAGGCCGCTAAGCAAGGTAAGCAAGGCGCGGAGAGCGCCGCAGCCGATGAGCCCGGGCACAAGGCGACCCCTCGACAGGGCGCACGGGCCAGTTCGCCGTGCTGTAAAGGCCGGAGTCAGTCCCGTCGCTGTAGTCCGGTGTATTTGACTAGCCTTGGGCGGGAGACTGGAGCCCAGAGAAGACAGGCCAGAGCAGCGCCTGGCCTAGACCTGGGTCTGGGCCTCGGTGGGCACAGGGTGCGAGATGGGCCTTACCCCGGGCCCTGGAAGATGGAGCCCGACGCAAGGCTGTCTGCCCGGCTTGAGAGCTCATGGGGCCACAAGTGATCTGCCCAGGCCACCCACGGCGACGGGTTACCCTCCCTCAGAACTGCTCCCTAGGCAGTAGCCTTACCAGGTCCTGGCTGGTCGTGGGGGCGGGGGAGACGCAGCGAGCCCCAAGCTGCCTACAGACCCCGGGCGCGCAAGCGCGAGCCTGCAGGCTGGACCACCAGGCCTCTGTATGGCTTGAGACTCGGGAGGTGGGCCAGCTCGCCCACCCCGCATTCCGAGGGCGATGGCACGTTGTGTGATGGAGAAGGCAAAGACATGGCGGTGTCGGCAAAGCCCGGGCGCCGGCAATCAAAGGCCGGGGGTGGCGCCCCGCCACGTTGCCCATGACCAGGCCGAGGGCATGAAAGGATCTCTATCCTCGGGTGACACAGCCGGCGGTTTCCTCCTGCCTCCCCCTCCCGCGTCCCTAATTGGGGCCGGCTGCTAATGTGATTAAAGGCCTGTTAAACGTTTCTCTGGGAGCAGAGGGTGGGAAGAGGCTAAGACCCCTGCCCCCTCCCGGGGTCACGCCAGGCCCGTAGTCCGGCGGTCGGTGGCGGTGCCAGCCCCAGGACGACAGCCTGGCTAGGCGCCTGCGGATTGTACACCCCTAAACCGGGAGGCCGTGGGCGGGCAGGCGGGCTCCTGAAGCTTTATGTAAGCTGGTGGGCTTCGGGCCCGGCCGGATTTGGGGATTCTTTTCGCACAGTTTCCATTTTCTGGCCTTTGGAACGGCGCCCTTGGCCCTAAGGGCCCTCCCCCTCCGGTGCCAGGCTCTGGCGGGGCCCAGCTGTAGGGGCACGCCTGGGGGTGCTACGCATTGGAGGTTTCGTGGGCTTGGAGCAAATCGGGTTAGGGTCTTCCCACTAAGGACGGTGACTCAGAGGTACCCAGGTGGTGTGCTGCGGTCCGGTAGAGCCCGCGACCCCGTGTCGCCCCCGGCGACCTCGGCAACGGCCAGGTTCCCAGGTCGGCGGCGGCGTGGGTGGTCTGGCCCAGCCCTGACTGCACCGCACAGTGGCGGCCCGCAGCTTGGGGCCTGGGAGCAAGGGTCCGTTCCTTTCCGACCGCTTCCGACGTCGTCCGCAGGCTGGTGCCCTGCGCTCTGGGACCCTGGGGACCCCTCTCTAAGCCTGCCTGGCCAGACAGAGGCTATGCTCCCCTGGCAAGGCCGGGCGGGTGTCTGGGCTGCAGAGTCCCAGCACCGCCGCCTCGTTTCTGTCCTGGGTAGTACGTTCGCTGGGGAGGGTCCGAGCACTGAGAAGGAGCACGCTGGTGGACAGCCGACGTGGGCCGCCCCTAAGGCCTCCCAGAGGGCGCGCTGCGGTGGCCTTAATTGCTTCAGCTCCCCGGGGAGCTGAAGAGCGTGGTCCTTCACCTCCTAAAGTGTAAATCTGGACCCAGTTAGGATGGGGGAGGCAGGTAATAAAAAAAACAAATGGGAGCCAGGCGGAGAAGTGAACTCTGGCTGTTCCATCAAGTGGCTCGGGCCGCGCGCTCTGGAGGTGGCGGTTTGGGGACTCGGGGCCCGGTGAGAGGAAGAGGGATGCCCCGGCAGGTCTGCACCCCAGGCCGCGCACCCTCTCCGGACCGGGCGGGGCCTCTCCACAGCCTCCGCGCGCTCGGGTTAAGGAAAATACTAGCAAACTGGGAGGCCGCGCGCGGCCGAGCCGGCCTCAGCCGGGAAAATAGAGCCAGTCAGCGTTCCTGTGCCCCAAGAAGGCAGAACGAAAGGGACCCACACCCTGGGGTCCCCGCGGTGCCCGGGAACGACGCCGCTTCAAGCAACCCAGTATCTTAAAAATTAATGTGAGCTAAGCAGGTATACTTCTGTGGAAATTTTACATATCGATTGTTTACATTTTTCAAATTGTTTACATTTTTCAAATAGTCTCTGAAATAATCTGCAGAACTTTTTCATAGCTAACAAATGTCAGATTGGACAGATCCGAAAATATGAAATGAACATGGCATTTTAAGTAGAGTGAAAGCAGACGGTATTAATATTTTTGTTAAAATATTTTCTGGATCTTTGATTTTCGTCATGTCCAAAATCTATAATTTTTTGGTATTTAAAATACATATTTTGTACATTTTTCAACCCTCCAAAAGGAAATAAAAAATTAAAAAGGAAAAACTAGAAACCAAGAAAACCCTAGAGAGAAAATGGATGGTGAAAACAAAAGCCTGTCTCTCTTCATGCCTTCTTTTTATTTTCCCCCTAATAGCCAAGAAAAAAAAAAAACAGTGAAAATAAAATAATTTCATATTAGACTAACACATAGAAGTAATTAATTTCTTTCCAGATGGGTGGAAGAGACCTGGCTGTTTTAGTGTGCTCAGAAAATGCTAAACTCAAGTTGATTTTCTTTTCTCCTGCTGCTCAGAGAATTGTAGGATAAAGCTCCAGCCTCACAATTTTACTTTATGTGCTTATTGAACACAGATAAAATCATAATCCTTTTTTATTTGAGATAAAAGTTGCACAAGAAAAGTGACCACATTTTTAACCAGAGGAATATCTGGTTTTTGTTTTGCATAAGCCCATAACATTTAACTAATATGTAACAAGCTGAATGAAACAGCATTTGTTTAAGTCACAGCTCCTCACATCAGTGACCTCAGTAGTTGTGTTGGGGGGGAGAATCAGTTTTTAAGTTAATCTTCTGTTTTTTCAGACATAGCCATAGCGTTTCCAATAATGTGTGTTAATAAGCGAGTAATATAGATTAAAGCAAATAATTTGTGTGTTCCTGGTAAATAATTTTCTCAATTTCATAAAAAAAGAACAAAAAGATATTGACTGCTGCTTTTTATGAATAACCTCTAAACTGAACAGGAAAGGAAAAAAATAACATTTTTGTTGACATTTGAACACCCAGGAGGAAAATTGAGAGGTAGCTAGTTTCACTATATTAGGGGTAAATACGGCTCCATATGGAGGGTTTATTGCAATGTCAGGCCCAGGTATTTATTTCTATCTAAGCAGACACTAGAGCTGACCCCTTAGAATTATGACATGTGTGATAATGCCATAAAAGGACACTAGATAGGTGGGTTTTACTATTGGAGCTCAAGAGACATGTGGAGTATACAGATAGGACCAGTGTCCAGCCTGCGCAGCTCTGCACCTGCCCCTTCATATCCAGGTTTCGGTCCCATCCTGAAAACCCTACTTCAGTTTGTGATGTTTTTTCTCCTCTCAAAGCTCTCCAGCACCATTGTCAGAAATCCACTAGTCAATTTCCAAAAAAAATAAATATGGACCAAATGTGGGATCTGAGACGTCACTGAGCTTGCCTGTTAACACTGAGAGTCACAGTCCAGAGAGCCACGGATGGGACTCGTTTGTTCACCGCTTACAAAGGCCAGGCAATAGGGTGTGAAGCCTCGTCCCAATTATGGTTGGGTTGATGTGTGTGTGAGTGTTTTGGTTTTTTGTTTCTATTTTGTTGCTCTGTGTTTTCTGGGAAAACAAAGATCCCTTTGGGGGCACCTGAGCTGTTCCGCACAGCAAACGGGAAACCCAGCCAGATCTGGAGGAGACATGGCTTCATGCTGGAATGGCAGTTTGTTTTGGGCTTGTTTATTACAAGTTTATTCTAAGCCCCCCCTTGCACTGGCAGCTTAGAAGCACCCTGGCTCACAGGTGAGGAACCCTATAGTTTTGCCTACAATTGCCCAGTGAAGGCCTATTCCCGGGAAGAAGGAATGTGCAGTAAGAAACAAAAGAAATGAGTGCGCAGGGGAGGAAAGGAAGAAAGCTGCCCTGGGGAGGTGAGAAGTCTATACCTGAAGATGCACTTATTGGAGTGCTCACCCATATCCGGGTCTCTGTGGTTGACAGCTCCATTTGGAGAATACCAAGCAGAGACCTGAGACCAGCCCCACACTCTCTCCAAAGTTTCTTGATTGAAACACAAACCTGATGGCCCAAAAGCCTCTGGCAGCTTCTGGCTGCTTGCTGCCCACTGGGGAGAGTTCAGAACTTTCCCCAGTGCCTCCCAGCCCTGAGCTCCCACCACCCTGACAACCTTACTCTCCCAGAAATCTCTCCTGTGGCCAACACTGGCTCAGAAGGAGAAAAAGCACCCACTTTGCCTATTCTCTATGGGCACATGGAGTTCAGGGCTTCCCAGAGCAGGCCAGCATGGTGGAACAGCCTCAGGGCCTTGAGCTGGGGGCTTAGAAGCACCCTGGCCCACAGGTGAGGAACCCTATGGAACTTATATGAAAAAAAAGCATAGCCCATTGGAGCTCAGCATTGGGGCCCTGGTTCTCCCCATTTAACCCTCTATGCTGCAGCCAACATCAACACCCCAAGTTCTAGGACCCCAAAAAAGGGTGCCTTGCCCAGCCAGCTGCGTTGGTGTGTGGGGAGCGGCACATTTCAGAAATCCTCCAGCATGTCCTGGCTCCTGTCCTGTGCCCAGCACTGGCGTTCTTGTTCAGAGAACAAAGGCCCGGAGGCCCCTGCAGAACCAAGGAAGGCTGAAAGCAGTGGCTTTCAAAGCTTTGACCGTGGCTGGGGTAAGAAATACACAGTGCTTCTCAACCCAGTGCAGGCATGAAGACTATGTATAAAGTAAGTATTTATGCATATGAAACTCAAACAACCTTGTTTTCATGAAAGAATGCTTAGCTCACTAGCCTTCATGCTCTCTGATGTTTGTCATCCTGTTTCTTTTTTCCCCCCCAAATAATGGCTGCCACCCCCAAAATGAACCCGTGACGCTAATGGTTGCAGTGTGGTTTGCAGACTGAGTGTATGAGGTGAGGGAGTTTGGGGTTCAGGCCAGGGGAACCCACAATTCCTGCTTGCTGCCTGTCTTGCCTCTCTCCCAGCCATGGTGTCAGAACACCCTGCAAGAATTCTGGCCACTACTTCCCAACACTGTGACACTGGGAGGTCACCTCCCTTCACAAAGCCCAAGCCTCTGCTTCTTCCTCCTAGAATGAGGAGGACAGCTCCATGGATCGTTCACCAGATAACGGCTTGGCTCCTGTGCTTGCCCAGGCTACAGCAAGCACGTGACTGTTACTGTCACTGTTGTTCTCATCCCTTTTCTGCTGCCGGGAACTCCACCCCAGCCCACCCCCATCAAACCTTCCAGTAAAGCCCGTCCCCTGCCATTTCCATGCCAGCCTGCCTTTTGAGTCTTAGTCCCTCAGTGAAGATTTTGGAGCTCATGGATTAGTGTAGCCCCGATAAGTCCTGTCTGTCACCCTGGTGGAATTCTGAAGCACCTAGGGGTCTACCTAGCGTAACTGCATTTCTGGACAATTGTCTGTTTGCGAGGTGCCCCAGGCAGACCCTAGCAACAGCCCTGTGGGTGCAGGTGCTTTCTCCTCCCCATTTTGCAGATGAAGCATGTGGGGCCCAGAATGGTATAGCCCTGTGACCAGGGGTCGCACAATTAGTGGCAGAGCTGGGGTCAGGCCAGCTGTGCTGTCTGCTGAACCCCACAACCCCTGGGTCTGTGGCCCAGAATCCTCCTTCCTGGCTGGGCACAAGGACCCTTTCCCATAGCTTCTCAGCTCTCAACTGGGAGGAGATTTATTCCCTGGCCACCCACTTTCACCTCCTCCAACACCCTGAGTTCATTTTCCTTTGACTTTTTTTTAATGGCCTCCCTTGGGGGCAGACCACAGTCTTCCTGTGCCACCCACACCCACTCTCACTGTTGTGGCAATTAGTCACAGATTTAGCCTGGGTAAAGAGTGGACCTGGAATGGCTGCCCCTGCAGTCCCGGTACACACATGCACACATGTGTACACCCTGCACTGATCTCTCTCTGAGATACACACACATACACGCACACACATACACACAGACCTGACTACATAACTACACACATTTAAGCTAAACTCATTAAATCTGCCCCATGCATTTTAATTGGCATATTATTTTCACACTCCTTAATCATGGTAGCTTGAGCTTCCCAAGCACACGGTGACCCAGTACTCCTATCTCAAGCTGCTTCTAGAGCTGAGCCTCACTGGCCCCTGGAGCCTGGGCACGGGTGTTTCCCTAGGATCTGTCTACCTCCATGTATGGGTGCCACAGACTCAAGCTCTGGCCCCCCAGTGAGGGATGGCGTAGGTCTGTGCCCCACCTCTGGCAACTAAGACCTCCCATCTCCCTTCATTGCCTGGGCATTACTTCTGCTGGTCAGTTCTTCACCTATGTGTGGGAACCAGTATTCCAGAAAATACTCCAAGCTCCACTCACCACCAGCTGGGCCCTGGACGCTCAGATCAGTGAAGCCCAGTCCCTACCCTCTGGTACAGTGCACCTGACCTTTGAGGGGAGGCAGACAGGGCTAGACACAAGCCAGGCAGGCAAGACAGATTGCAGAGATGAAGGGAGATGTTCTCTGCAAGGTCCGGAAGTCAGGCTGAGGTGGTAGGAGAAAGTGACTCCGCCCTCTTCATTCTCCTGCGGCCTGCTCACCATCCTACTTCTTTCTAGCTTTCTCTCTTTCTTTCTTTTTTTTTTTTTTTCCTTCTAGCTTTCTGTTTCCTCTGCCACTGGAAGTGTGGATGCATTCTATTTTCTCCTCTCCTGCTGAACTGTCACCCTGGTCACAGCCCCTCAGCTTGTGCGATCCCAGTGCATCTTACTCTGAGGTTTTCCTTCTCCAGTGTCATGGTGGCTGCTTCAGTTTCCTTCATTGTTTTCTTGAGTGTGTGTTAATATGTAGACTTTTTTAGGGACACAAAGCCGAACCCCCCACCCCCAAGCATGGAAGACTACCTTATGGAGGTGCCCATCTGAAGTTGGGAGCCAGAGGTCTGTTGGCCTGTCTGCCCTACCCAGGGCTTGCTGAACATCCCAGCCACGTGATCCAGGCACACACACAAACTTCAGTGCAAGTAGGGCATCTAGCCAAGCACCCTCTTCTAAGCAGACTGAAGGTCCCATAGCAAGTCGACAGGTGCTGAGATGGGTGGAAGGCAGCAAGGGCTGGGGCTCTAGGCTTCTCAACTGGCTAGGTAAGCATTGGCAGGCACTTAGTCCTACCCAGATTCTCCCGTGGCAAAGTGGGGACAGGAATCCAATGACACCCACCCTGAAACATGAAAATGGGATAATTTACATGCCATTCTGAGCTAAGTATTCACCAAATATCAGTGTCATCAGAAGCAGTTTATGCTGGACACTGTTCTACCTCCTCATACTTCTCTAAAGAATTTGTCCTATCCACAACCAGGGTTGGCTGAGTCTATACCAAGCAAGGAACCCTTTCAGGCCATATAGGGCTGGATGCCTCAGCCAGACTGAGGCAGTTGGCTTCCCTTGCAAGAATTTGAGCACAGACACAGAGATTGAATCAGACCACACTGGGCCTGGGGACTCAAGGTCCTATAAATGAGGAAAGTGGTATCTCCGTGTATTGAGCTGCAAATTTTCAGTGCCTTCCTGGGCCCTCTGTGACCCCAAGGGCCCTTGTTATCCCTGTGTCAGCCCAGACTGGGAAGGGAGTGGGAAGCTGTGCACAGCCTAGGATGGGCGTGATGGAGTAGCCAGGACCCCAAGTTTCTAAGAAAACCAGTGGTGAGGACCTTAGCAGCACCAGGGATGGTCACCAAGCTTAATGCCAAGAAGTCCTCCCACCCCTGGTATCTACGCCATCAGCCCAGAGAGTCTTTCCCATTCCCCTACCCAGCGCAGAGTATACTAGGCACCTGGATGAGTTTCCTAGGGCTCTCATAGCAGATGACTACCAACCAGGGGGCTAAAAACAACAGAAATGTATTGCCTTACAGTTCTAGAGGCCAGAAGTCTGAGATCAAGGTGCCGCAGGGTCACACTAGCTCTGAAGGCTCCTAGGAAGGACCTTTCCCTGCCCCTCCCAACTCCTGGTAGCCCCAGGTATTCTACAGCTTACAAGCCCCAGGTATTCTACAGCTTACAAGCTTACAGCTTACATCCCTCCAGTCTCTGCTTGTGTCTGTTCATGGCCGCCTTCCCTCTGTGACTGTCTCTGTGTATGTCCTCTCTTCTTCCTACAGTCACTGGGGCCCATCCTAATGCAGTATGACCTCATCTTAACTAATGACAGCTGCAAAGACCCTGTTTCCAAATGAGTCCACATCCTGAGATTCTGGGTAGACATTATTCTACCAGCACAATCCCACACCCATGCTTTCTGAAGAGAAAAGTTTTCTGAAGACAAAGTCTGCTTGTTGGTCAAGTTTGGCTAGAGAGGACCAGCTAGGAATTTCCTGATTGAGTTGGGCTAGGGGTGGACACATGGCCTCTAGTATGGCCATTCAGGGCAGCACTGGCATAGGGACAAGCTGATATCCTAGGAAAAACTGAGAGCCTGACAAAGAAGCCAGTGGGGAAGATGGAGAGAAGAGAGATGGAGCCCCAGGGGGAGCTGCAGCCTGTCTTCCTGTCCCCATGATGTGTAGCCTGAGTTTCCACAGACCAGCTGTCCCTCCAAAGCCCTCTTTTCCTGGAGCTATTTTTCATGGTATAGCAGACATATACTGTCATGTTGTCTGGCCCTGTATCCCAGGGTGTTCCTTCCCCATCATGGTCCATACCGTTTGGGTGGAGCTAAAACAACAGAGCTGCTAGACAGGGGTCCAGTGCCTGATCCAGTAACAAGTTCTTCCCTTTAGGCACTGGAATTGGCTTAAGAGCAGACACAATTGCATATTGGGCCAAACCAGAGTAACAATGGGAGCTGAGATTGTGAACTGGTAGCGAGAAATGAGGATCTGGCAGGTGCCTTGCCACTCTTTTTTTTTTTTTTTTTTTTTTTTTTTTGAGACAGAGTCTCACTATGTTGCTCTGGGTAGAGTGCCGTGGTGGCACAGTTCACAGCAACCTCAAACTCTTGGGCTTAAGCAATTCTCTTGCCTCAGCCTCTTAGTAGCTGAGACTACAGATGCCCATCACAACATGTGGCTACTTTTTTGTTGCAGTTGGCCCTGGCTGGGTTCGAACCCGCCAGCCTCAGTGTATGTGGCTGGTGCCATAACCACTGTGCTATGAGCGCCAAGCTGTGCCTTGCCACTCTTGAGGAGGAAGTTTGCTGCAAGGAGCTGAGCCTGGATAGACAGATAGACTCGATGACATCATTTGAGCAACTGGGTTCAGCTGAATCTTAAACACCTTGATCATAGGAACAGTGCATCAGTGCATTCACCTTTAACCCAACTGAGTTGCATTTCTGTCACTTATCCCCAAAAATGTGAAGATGGGAAGGTACCTGGATAAGAACCACATGCAGACCAACTGTAGCTGTGCCTGCTGCCAGCCCCACATGTGGATCACAGCCTGGCCACCTGTAGAAATGGGGGTTTCACATAAAGTGTGTTAGTACCAAGTCTCTCCCAAAGTCTGTCCATACTCTGGTGGAATGTTCCCTTCAGAGTTAAGCTACACTCCAGGGCAGAGGATAGAAACTAGGTCCCCATCAAGACCAAGAGGAGATACCAGGTGGGAAGACAGCCTGTATTCTATACCTGAACCACCAGGCCTGTCCACCTTTGCTCTGTGGTATCTCAGCCACTCAGTCAATGGGCCATTGAGGCCCCAGCCCCTAGGTCTAAGGCCTCCCTTGTAAGGTGGCACCAGGAGCTGACTTCAGAAACTTGAGCACTGGAGTTTGGGGGTTCTTGTAGAGGCAAGAGACCCCCCCCAAACCTATGTAAGTGGACAGACATAAAAAATAAAGGAATCCCCCATACGGATAAGCCAGCTCCAGGGAAGTAAGGGGCCTGCCCTGGGACAAAGTGCCCCAAGACGTGGGGGGTGGTGGTGGTGGTGGCTGCTAGCCAGGCTGCACTTCTTCCCCAGCCTCTCGACACCCTAGTTCCTCTTTGGTAAAGTGAGGGTCTTCATCTTGATGGGTCTCCTCAATCATTATTCCTCCAAGGGTCCAAAAATCAAAATCACTAAACAAGAGGAGGCCTGAGGCTGGACTACGGTGGCTATTAGGCCACTTGCCACAGAGGGGGTGGGCAAGCTGCTATCCATGAATATAGACCCAGGATCCAAGAAGGCTGCTGACCCTTTCCTCCTCTGACCTGAAGCAGGAATGGGTCCAGGTGTTTGCAGGTAGGTTGCACCTGCCACCATCTGAAGGACTGAGGCTGAGATCATCTGTAGCCATCCAGGCCACTTCCATTGTTTACAGATGAGGAAACTGAGGCCCATGGGGAGAGGTGCTTTTGACAAGTCACGGAGTTAATCAGGGAAAGAACTGGATGCCTGCCACTCCAAAGCTCCACCATCTCCTGTGGAAACCCAGGCCCTCGTTAGAGCCTGAAGTGGCCTTTCTGCATCAGGCTGCCGGGATACCTGTGGTCACCAATGGCAACATCACTCTCTCAATAGCAGATGCGAGCTCAAGAGCAGACTGGATTCAGAAATGGAATGACAAATGCGGGGGTCCTGTGGGCACTTGGCCTTTCAGGGAGACATTTCTGTTACCAGGTGGTCTTTGAATTCTGTCCTGAACTAAATATAGTACCTGAAGCATTTTTGATCTTGGTAATCATGCAACCATGGTGCAGAAATAATTGGTTTGCTCTCATCTTTTCCAGCTCACAGTTCAGGGTGGCTGAGCAGGTCCTGGGGGAGAGACCCAGAGGCTTGGCTTGGGTGCTGGTTGACACCTAAAGGCAGTTAGAGCCCCTTGCTTGGCCTCAGTTTCCCCACCTATAAAATGAGGAATCAGACTAGGCATCATTCATAGTTCTCCCATCTGCTGCATTGTTTTCATCAGCTCAGGAAATGAGAGCTGATTTCTATAAGCAGGCTCCAAGGTGCCACCACCAAAACTAGAGGACACTCTTCTAGCATCCTCATTGCTTCTTCAGTTGAATTCCTAGAAATCCAGTAATTTCTCTTTTGGGGGTCAAGTTTTTAAAAATCCTATGACTGTGTTTTTCTTGTTAATGCAGAAAAACATAATAAAGGAATAAATAAATAAAAACATAATAAAGGGCCCATATCCCTATCCTGAGAACTCCTGTTGACATTTTCTAAAAGTAAGTCCTACATGCACCTGGAAAGAAAATTCAGCAGACACGGAAAAGCAAGAAATGAAAACCAAAAGGCCCCATCTCAGCCCCAGCCCCTTCCCAGAGGAGTCTGAGTTATCCCATGTGCAACAAAGTCAGTCAGGAGTTCAAGTTCATGTTCCCACCACCACCACCAAACACCACCTGTACTACCTGGAAAGCTTTTTACCTCCCAGTGCCTCAGTTTCTTCATCTGCAAAGTGAACACAATGGAAACACCCATCTTCTGGGGTCTTCTAAGGACTTGCTGAGCTAATTGCATACTGAGACCTACAGGAGTCTTGCCTCACAATAACTGCAGTCCCTGTGTTTAATACTGCTATAAAAAGGTACTGTATATTCTTCCAGAAGCAAAACCCACAATCTATTTCTTTTTCTTTTTTTAACCCCCAAAAGGATCATAGTTAGTGCAGCATCTTTCTTTCTTCACCTTGTTTATTTTAGAGATCCATCTGTCCCAAAGCAAGACAGACATAAACAGCATAGACAGACAGACTTCACTTTTTCTTAGGAGCCGCCTAACATGGACATGGACCTCCAATCCACATGTCTCTCCAAACTTTTGCTGTTCATCAGCCACGCTAGTGTTGTACCGGGACATCAGGAAGTTAGATTCTCAAAAGCACCTATCCTGGGCCAAACTGCGTATACATTTTTAATTTGAGTGGAATTATGCATATATTTCCATCAACATAGATGAGCATCCTGTTTCTCCACATCTCTGTCAACCCCGGCTGTCACCACAGGCTGGATATTTTCCAGTCTGACTACTGTAGCCATTTCTCACTATTTTGTTACTTTGTGGGCCTCTATGGATTTGCCAGCCAGAATTCCAAGACTGGGCCTGTTGTTCGCAGGTGCCTGACAACAGGACAGCCTTGTGAGACAGTGCAAGGACCACAAAGGCCAGAGTGGTGCATCACAAAGGCAGAGGTGGGGAGTAGATGGTAGGGCTCAGGAAAGCTCAAGGATGCCCTGGAAGCATGAATGGGGCCACAGTGCACAGCCAGCTCCTAGGTGCCTTGTGAGGCCCCGTTTAGCATCCAGGAACCAGAAGTGCCTGCCTTTGGGCCCAAGGCAGGGATGAAAAAAGTTGACTGGAACATAATCAATCAACTTTCTCTAGCACTTTCCTGAGCCAACCCTCTGCAGTCCAAGGCTGGCTCAGATGCCTGCCCTGGGGCCCTTTGGGGCCTACAGATCTCCTCAGCAGGTTCAGTTCTGACCTCAGAGAGCCACAGACTTGTGGAAACAGCCAAATGCCATTTCAAGCCAAGTCCAGTGGGGATGTTAGTGGGGCCAACCCAGGTCACCATCCAAGTGACCACAAAACAATGACGCCTGTATGCCACTGCACCATTACTTGCTTAGAGAAAGTTCCAAAAGAGAGACTCCAAACATGTTTCCAGAGTGATAAAGAGGCTGCCTCTGTGATGGTAACATTGTGTGTCAACTTGGTGGGGCCACGGTGCCCAGACATTTACTCAAACATGATTCTGGGTGTTTCTGTGAGGGTGCCTTTGGATGAAATTCACACTTGAATCTATAGGCTGAGTAAAGCAGATTATCCTCACCCATAAGGGTGAGCCCCATCCAACCAAAAAGTGCATCCTCCAAGGAAGAGGGAATTTCTCTTGCCTGGCAGCCTATAATCTGGGAGATGGGGGTTTTTCCTGCCTCTGGACTTCAATTGAAACATCAGCTGGGTCTTAGTTAAGTTGGGCTACTGTGGCAAATTGCCCATAGACAGTGCAGCTTAAGTAACAGATACTTAATTTCTCACAGCTCAGGAGGATTGGAATTTCAAAAAGGGTCCACTTCCTTCTCTCTGTCCTAACATGTAGGAGAGCAGAGAGAGAGTCCTGTCTCTCCTTATAAGATCACTTATCTCATTCATGAGAGTGCCACCCTCATGGCCTAATTACCCTCAAAACATTCCACTACCTAAATAGGTCACACTGAGGGATAGGGTTTTAACATAGGAATTGGGGGATACAAACAGTCCGTCCATAGCAGGCTCTTTCAAGGTCTTAAGCCTGCTGATAACTAAATCAGTGGCTCTCATTGGTCTCTAGGTAGCTGACTACAAATCTTAGGACTTGTCAACCCCATAATAACATGAGCCAATTCCTTTTAATAAATATCTCTCTCTCTCTCTCTCTTTCTCTCCCCCTCCATATATTCACACATTTTATAGGTTCCGTTTCTATAGAGAATCTTGACTAACCAGCCTTCAGGGTGATAAGGGAACTCACAGGAAGGGAATGAATGAAGTTCAACACATTGGTTAAAATATTTACAATGTTTAGATCAACAAAAGGCAAACACTCACTCAGCTGCACCCAGGTCTGTCCCCCATGGGCCCTGCCCACTGTCTCTGCTCTGCCTTCTTGCTCGTGGCCTCCCTGACCCAGCCTTCCATAATAAGATTCAACCTCGGGTGGCCCCCTGAGCCACCACCTCATTGTGCAACCCCTTTTTGTCACCTTGTTCACCACCCAACCCAACCCAACACCAGATAATAAGTCTCTGGGTGTCAAAGATCACATCATTCTAAATCTGTGTCTCCATCACTCAAGATGGTGAATGGCACATGAGGGGATTTGGAAGAAAGGCATGTGGACTAGCTCTGGAGGAAGGCGCCTAGAGACCTAGCATTGGGCCTCGGTTCGACCACAGGAACTTGAAACTTGTGCCTCAGTTTCCTAATCTGAAAAAGGGGATATTAGAATGACAGATATTCTGTTATTTGTAAGTTTTCTTACGGCCAAGCTAGGAGGGGGGAAGCAGAGAGAGGCCCCTGCTCTGGTCCCTATGCAGTGGGGGCCTCCTTCCTGCTGGGTGTTGGCTGACAAACCCCATCCCTATCCCAGGAACAGTTCCTGGACTCCACGGTGTCCCAGGGAAAGAGCAGAGATGGGCTAGAGGGCATGAGAGGACACGCTTTCACTGACCATCCAGCCCAACAAAGAACGAAACCGTCAAAAAGTAAAAATTCCATTTGTAAACAAGATCGAATTATTTGATTGTGAAACCAGGGTCCATGGAATTTAAAATAATTTAATATGAAACAATATCATTTGAAATGCTGGTCAGCCAAGGATCTGGAGTGGGAGCGGGGCTCCACTGTCCTGTGCCCAGACATGTGGAAGCCCAGCCTCAGGGGATAACAAGTCAGTCGTCAATAAGCAACTGAAGGTCAGCTATGTGGCAGCCCCCAGTCAGGCTCAGAGGCAGCTGGCCCATGCTCCTTATCCACTTGGGATTTACAGTCTAGCTAGGTGGACAGGACTTGGACAATCTAATAGCAATGCCAAAGCAGGAGTGGGGTGAGAAGGTGGCCGAAAGGGATGTCCAGATAGAGCCAAGAAAAGCGAGCTGTGGGCCAGGGGCTTCATCAGGGGCAGCTCCAGGGAGCTTTGATAGCACAGTGAGGAACAAGGACATGGTAAGTCAGGAAAACAAAGCCTCCAGAGGAGGGAGGGGGTATCAGAAGAGGAATATTCAAGACAGAAATGGTGATCATTTTCAAATCCAGTTTTGCCCTGTACTGCCTGTGTGACCTTGGGCAGTTTCTAAGCCTCAGTTTCCTCATCTGCAGAATAAGAATAACTCCAGCCCTTACTCCGTAGCCTGATGCATGGATCAGAAATCATTCCTGGGCAGCCCCGGGGAGCTCCAGTGGAGCATGTGGTGAAGCTGGTGTCTGTCAGCAGATGCCTGCAGGGAGAGGCAGTGGGCAGGTGTCCTAGAAGCCAGCTGTGGGGTCTGTGCTCAGTTGGCTCAGGATCCCAGCCACAGCACCTGCCTTGACCACTGAGTGGGTAGGTGGCCCAAGGAGCAGGGGCCAAGGGATCTGGAGGGCACATGCATGGACCTTGCAGCTGGTACTTCTCAGAAGGATGGCGGAGGCTGGGTCCTGGCGGGTCCTGGCACACCAGCACTTGCTGCCATGTGCTCTGCCTCAACATAAACACAACTGGGAATGTTTCAGGACCACGAAAGCAAGAAAAACAAACCCAGAGAAACCAGACAAAGAGCATGCAAATGCTAACTTTCATGTCGCATTCAGAAACTACATGTTCATCAAGCCACCTGCAGGCTTGTAAATCAGTGGGGAGATGCAAGGTTGTTATGTTTAGAAAAATCAAGCTAGCTTTATAGGGCCAAAGTCCAACTGCTGCCTGCCCTCCACCATCCCAAACACAACTCCTGCCGCAGAACAGCCTTTTGAGGCAGCCTGGGAGTCCCAGTGCTGCAGCCACAGGAACTTGTCCCTAAAACTCTCCATGCACAGTGGGGTTTTGGGAAATGCACCAGTTCTCCTGGCTAGTGAGTGGCAGACCCAGAATCCCAGTCAAGGGGCCCCAACTCCTGGGTCTCATTCTCTCATGAGACCCCAAACTGAGTTCAACCACCCTGCAAGGACAGGCAGGACTTGCCTGGCCTCAAGGAGAAGCCAAGGAAGAAGAGCCCAGCACGGCTGCCCCACTGTGCAGTTATAACCCAACTACCTGTGGACTTGGAGAGGGCTCCAGATCACTCCTGCCCTCTCAGATGGTGATGCTAGAAGTGTTATTTCTATCCCTCCCAAGCCTTGCCAGCTTACACTGTCAAGGCCGGCACTTTGGAGCTATTTCCTTGGTTTCACAATTCCTGCAGTGACTAACACATGTTACATTTTGAAAACTTCTCTGGGTAAAATTTTAAGCTGAATTGTAAATACATAAAGTCTACATGTTAATAGGGTACTTGATTTCTCAGTAGCTATTTCGTCATCTCAAGATTCTGAAAGGCTGCGGAATTCTATAAAACTGGGTAAAGAGCTGCTTGAAACTGCTACTCTGGCCAACAGCCCTTAGTCCCTTCACTAAGTTACAGACCCTGTGGCATTCCCCGCCCATTTTGGTGTCAGGGCACTTACAAGAGTGATCAGAGATAGGATCTCAGAACTCCATAACCTCTGGTGAATCCCCTCCACGGGACACCTCCTCTGCACCAGGAGACATCTGGTTACAGGTGACAAAACCATGGTACACAACAAGTATTAAGTGTTAAGGGACTTGCCCCAGGTCATACCCTGATAAGAGACTGAGCAGGACTCAGTTGCGGGCCTCTCTGCCACACAGGTAGCCACCAGGTAGCCCGAGGCTGCCTTGTGCTGTGTCATCCACAATGTGCCCATCATAGTTGATGGCACAGGGTGGCCCCCACGTGGGACAGTGGACACAGATACTGGACAATCAGGATATCTGAGTATTCTGAACTAAGAAATGAAAGAGGAAAGAGCAGGTGGTAACAGGGCACCCCAGTGTCCCTGTGTGTGCCAGAACTACAGAGCCACATTGGCAGGGGTATGGGGAGGAGACAGGGAGAATGGTGCAGAAGAGGCCTTGCAGGGAGCCAGCCCAGGGCTGCCCAGCCACTGCCCACTCCACTCTTGCCCAGCCAAGCTGGCCCAGAGTGCTGGCCACAGCCTTCTCTATCTTAGTCAGCCTTTTACCCACCAGCGCTTGCATCCAGGCCCCTGTTTATTGCTTTGGTGGACAGCACTTACCTGTCTGCAGTCAGTCTGCCTTTTGTTCAGCTTTCCCACTCAGCATTGATCTCCGCACTAGACTGCACCCCTCATACTTGCAGTGCCTTGTCTGCAGATTGCTGTCCACAGCACCAAAGTCCAGCCCAGCTGTGGGCACTAAGTAATTATTTGTCAAATTTATGCACCTCTGAAAGAATAAGGTAGCCACCATCCTCCACCCCACTGCCATGGGTCATTTGAACAGTTTTGCCACTTAAGAAATATGACAGGTTGCTCTTGCTTGTTCTGTGACCTCAGACAGGCAGTGCAGGGGTGGGGAGGGAGAAGGCTGGGCAGCCGCCTGATCAGTAGAGCTCACCTTGGGGCCGTGCAGAAGCCAGGAAGTAGCAATGCAACTAGAGATGTTTATGATACAATAAACTCTCTGGCAGATATTGATTTTTCTTCAGAGTTTAGGGCCTATCTGTCTGGGTTCCTTTCCAACCAAGCCCCACCTCTGGAGCTGCCTGAGAAGCCTAGAGATTCAGGCCATCAAGGCTAGAGGCTCCTGGTTGCCACAGGTGCTTGCAAACCCTGCCCTGGGCAGGCCCCCTCACCCCACCCAACAATCCATTTTAATATTGGAATCCATGCCAGCTGCAGTACACTGAGAATGTCTGAGAAAGTCCATCCAAACACAAGACATTGAGAAGACCTGCTTGAGGCTGTGGAAGGAAGGGCATTAAGGCTGTCTGAGAAGCCTTGTATATACCTCTCCACAGTGCTGGGGACATTGGGTGAGGGTGCAAGAGGGCTTGAGGCTGATCAGGGGATCATCACAGGGCAGCGTGATAAGCACAGAAATAAAAGTATGTCCAGGGCACCAGGAGGGAAGGATCACTCTAAATGGGGGTCAGCAGAGGTTTCCCAAAGAAAGGAAATTTCCATCATCTCTTGCGATTTGAGCTTGGCGTCTCCAGAATGCCTGCTCTATTAGAACTGACTGGGGCCTTAATGGGATTACTCAGCTTTTGGTAATAACAAGTTTGTCTAAGTCATGTAAGGAAGTACTTTAAAGTTATTCTTTCTTCTTTTTTATTATAGTGACGACTTACAAGCTGGAAAAGACATTTTCCTTAATTCAATTATCAAGTGAGCTAAATGCATTTGCTGGAGATAATTAAGAATCCTTATAAATATAAAACAATTATCCCATCAAAATACAGTGTTCGATGTTATTACACGTGCTGGCTTTTCAATCAGACCCCTCCCCTTTTTTAAAGCAATTCCAAAGCACTATTCACCTGCCTCTGCCGGCCTTCCCTGAACACCCAGGCTGCTCGATGGAAGGACTTGTCCTAGCGACATGAACCCCGACCAGGAGCCAACTGTGGCAAAAGCTGTCTTCATTCACCTCTCCAGTCCTAGCCTTGGCCCAGAGCAGGTATGAAAACCCAATGTGACACAGATCAGAGGACCCTGGGGAGATGTGACAACTAAATACAGTGTGGTACCCTGGCGTGGATCCTGGAACAGAGAGTGGACATTAATGGGAAAACTGGTGAAACCCAAATAAAGTCTGAAACTGAGTTAACAATTGCCCAATGTCAGTTTCCCAGTGTTGGCCAATGCACCATGGTAATGCAGGACGTTAACAAAGGGGAAACTAGGCATGGGGTGTATAGGAACTCTATGTACTATCTTTATAACTTTTCTATAAAATGATTCCAAAATAAAAAGTTCACAAAAATGAAACAACAAATGTGGCTGAATAAGCAAAGAAGAAGGCAGAATCTTGCCGTTGTTTGAGTATCCCTGTCATTAGAAATCCACCAGGGACCACCCACCCTGCCTACCTCCAGCTGCAGCCAGGTCCCTTTTCCCTGCACAGATGGATTTTGTGAACCACTTGCCTGTGGCTGCTCCTTTGACTTTGACCACCTCTCCCCACTCAATTTTAACCACAAAGTGAAGTTGTGGAGCAGACAGGGTGTCAAAGCCAGCACCTGTGGGATGGCCCCTGGCTGTTTAGCCAAGAAAACCACTGGTCCTCCTTAGGGAAGCCTTGCTAGGTGCGGGGTATGATCTCCACATTGCATACAGGGGAATGAGGCTGAGCTGGCAGCACATCACCCAGAGCCACAAACCAGGATACAAAAGTTTCCCCAAGCTCATCTGCTTCTGCCAGCCTCCCCTACATGCCCAGACTGCTCCACAGAAGGGCTCGTCCCAACTGCCTAACCCCTGGGACCAGGAGCCACCTGCTGAAGGGAGGCAGGGTAGTCTTCACAAGTCCTCTTTTCTAGTCCACAGGCCACCACATCCCAGGGACATAGCTAGAGCTGAGAAACACACACTTAGCCTGGGTCTGTGGACCCTGCCTAAGGGGCTCACACCTAAGTGGGAATGGCTCTGAGCCAGGTGGGCTGGGAGGGAGGCACAGGTGAGAAATAGCACAGGTTGGGTTAGAAAAAGATGATGCTCCCCAGGGCGCCTCATTCAATAGCTCTTGTAATATGATGGAGCTGGATGTTAGATGTACTGGAACCGTCTGTAGCCCTGTGGCTTGTACCCCATCACTGGCACACCTTGGAGTAGCCTTTTCTCGATCCCCGAGAACCTGGGCTGCATAAGTAACTGGCTTTGTGAGAATTTCCCAGCGCAGCACTGTGTCTTTCACCGGCCCCTCCCACTTTAGTAATATCCACATCAAAAAATATTTTTAACAAATCTTTACATCGACAATTTTTTCTGCTTTAGGCAAAGTTGGATAGATGTGCATGGGCCCCTGAAAGTAGCGTATGAGACAGACATTCTTGTGCGGTGTGGACAAGCCAGGTCCCCAGGCCACACTTACCAGCTAAGTGACCTGGGGCAAGTTACTTAACCGCCTCATCTTCGATCTCTTATCTGAAAAGCAGGGATAATGATACCCACTTTGCAGAGCTTTTTACAAGGATTGCTTAAGCTAATGGGTGTAAAAGCCTTAATTCCAGCCTGGCCCTCGTGAGAGGATCAATAAAGAAAAGTTACTCTTGCGAAATACCCTAACCAACCCAGCAGACAACAATATTTCTGTCTTCTAAAATGTTCCCAAGAGAGCCTCTGCTTTAGTCTACAAATAAGACCTCCTGATTTTATTCAGCAATCTTAAATCTATTTAGTTCTCTCATTACCTGAAACTCTAAATAGTGTCTGGGGCCCCTAAACATTACCCTAAGTATTCTGTGGAACCATCACTTACTGGACACACTCTGCTAGGTTTCCTGCTGATATTTGCCTCGGTGGGCCTTTCTGGATCATCTAATCCCTCCTCCAGGCCACTGGCTCAAATTCCCTCATTGTATCAATAATAAGCACAGGGGGGCGGGGGTTATGAAGGAAGGGAGATTTGACTAAAGTCCAGGCTTAACTTGGAATTTCCCTGTTTGCTTTCTCTTCCTCCCTGGACAAGCTGGTGGACCAGACCTGGGGGAGCTAACTCAATAGGCCTTTAGCTGCCAGAGAGCTTAGGTTTCATGTAGGGAGGGTGGGGGCAGGTAGGGAGGGCTAGAGATCTGACAAAGACCTCAGCAACTCCTTGTCAGGACTGAACTTTTACCTTGGGTCCTCGTTGAGTCTTATTTTGCTAATGAGATCAGACAGGCTTGTAATTTTAGGTAACTGCAATTGCTCAGACTGGAAGAGAGACTCATTCCCTGGCATTTCCACAAATTCTTCCCAGTTTGTTTAGCTCAGGAAATTAGGCAAGAGCAGGTAGAAAAATGGCAGGTCAAATGCAAACCACTGCAAGAAACTGACTCATGCTTTACCAACAGCGTTATTCATCCTCTCATTTCTTTCCCTGGCTACTTATTTATTCATCTATTCAGCAAATACTTATTGAGCAGCTAACATACTTTTCTACCTTTTCACACCCCCAGGTCTTTGCACAGGCTGGGTCCTCTGTCATACCCTCCCATTGACCAACCCCAGATCCTTCCAGACCAGGTCAAAGGTTAACTCTAGGTAGACTGCCCCAAAGTTCCACAATAGACATGATTCCTCTCTCTCCTGGGGAAGGCCTCCTACAGCTCAGCTAAAGGAGCACTGGCTGTAGAGTCAGAAGCCTTGGTTGAAAATCAAGGTTGTCCCGGATGTGTGACTTGAGCAAGTAATTGTGTGGCTTGGGCAAGTGCACTGAAGCTGTCCACTTTCTTTTCTCCTCCATAAAGCATGAATAGTAATACTAATAATTAGCTCCTGAAGATAAATGCCTGGGATGCTACATAAAATACAGTAAATTTTGTCTTCAATACGCAACTGAGCTTACAAAAAGGTAAAGACATTCCCCAGAGGCTGAAAGGAAAGGGAAAAATGAGAGTGATATACTGATCCTCTCATGACCTTAGGCATCGGGCAGTCCCAGTGCAGGGACAGAGAGAAGGTCTTGTGCACATGAAAGGTGAGATGTCAAAACTGGCAACTTTGCCCAAAACTGGGACCCCAGAGACTCCAACTCCAGGGAACAGGACAACCAGAGAAAATTCAAATAGGCAACCGCAATCCCAGGTTAGATAAGGTCTGGTAGTACAGTACAGTCATCTCGTGTTCACCTACAGTCAATGCCCCTCTTCCTCTAGGCCATGGGTGAACACATTTTCTGGTCCCCTGCAATTAGCCTTGGCGTGGGACCAGCTCTGGCCAAAAGACTGTGAGAGAAAAAGGTAAGAAACCATTTTAGACTAAAGCAATTAACAGCCAGACTCTGGGGTGCTGGCTCTTCACTCTTGGCATTGTGGAGGCCTAGTGTTAAGATGGAAGTGCTGCGTCAAGGTTGAAGCAAATTTCACTTCCAAGAAACACAGTCGACAGCGTCCTTTCTAATTCAATTTGCTAAGCTTATTGGTGTTGCGGGGAGGACTTCGTTTATTTCCATGCCTACAGATTTTTTTCTTAATTTTTGTGTATCTCAAAACTTTTGTAATGGCTCACAAATTAGGTATCACGAATAATCTAGCGATGGTTTAAAGGTACAGGAGGATGTGCACAGGGTGCGCACTGGGTTGCGCCTTAGGAGATAGTTGCTAGAAAGTTCTGTTCCCCAGAAAACATTGCAAAAGCCATAAGAGGAAGAATAAGCCTTGGTTGGGTTTAGCCAGTGAACGGGTTTGTTTGTTACTAAAGCAGAACTTAGGCCATTCTGAATAATACAGTTGGTAGAGGGAAATAACAATCAAACTTGTCTGTCTCCTGGGACGTAGGTGGAGAAAAACAGTCATGCCTGACAATCATGTCTATGAGCCTTACTCCACAAGACTTTGGGATTTGAATTTATGCTACCTTTGTGGCACAAGAACCACGCACTGTATAATTAACTTAAAGATATTTCAGATAAAAAGGGTTAAACAGCTAGAAGCAAAATCTTAAAGTCACCAAATAGGCAACTGAAATCCCAGATTAGAACCCCAAGAATTTCAAATAATAGAATTACTGACTAGGGAATTTAAATAAATAATGTCTTACTGCGCAAAGAAATGAAACTGAGAACCCAAACTATGAGCAATTAGCAAAATACTATTTTAAAAAGACTAAATAAATTTGAAAAGGAACCAAATAGAACTATGAAAATCTTATTAGGGATGATAAAACCTTCATATTTGGTAAAATAGAAGATTTAACCCAACTGAAAACCAAATGAGTATAATAAGATGAAAGGGAGAATTGAAGCAATTACCCAGAGACACGTGGAAAGAAGAGATGTTAGAAAAAAGAAAGAGGTTAAGAGCCAGGGGGCGTAGAATTAATAGTCTAACATACATCTAACTGATGATCTGAAAGAAGGCAGTAGCAATAACAGGGCTGGGGTGGATACCTAACATTATAAGGGCTAAGAATTTTCCAAAATTGACAGTAGATGTGAAGCCTTAGATTCAAGAAGCACAGTGAGTCTGTAGCAGGCTGAATATAAATAAATATATGCTTGGACAGATCCTGGCAAAACTACAGCATGCCAAAGACAAAAAAAAAAAAAAAAAAAAAAAAAGAAAAAATTTTATTATATAGTTATGAATTGTATTAATTTTTAAAAGAAATATTTATAAAACACCAACAATATGGTGGGCACTAATGTAGAAACTTTGGAAATATAAATAAAAATACTAGAAATAATT